>JAPYZK010000152.1:0-67443 GCA_030522785.1 Platygaster equestris
AAAATTTGAAATGGGAATTCAGAGTTTTTAATAGTATTTCGAACTAAAAATTCGATGTTCAAAGTTCGGATTTGAAATATGAAGTTGAAAACACGTTCACATCTGATATTTTAGGTTCCTATTGAAGTTTTACATAGTACACATTTGGAGTTTAGAGTTTCCATTCTGAATGCAAAGTTTGGAGATTAAGGTTCGAATTTGGAGTTCATTTTTGGAAGTTCAAGTTCAAAGATGAAGTTTATACTCTCAGTTGAAGTTTTGATTTGAAATTTCAAGTCCAAATGAGGAATCTGCAGTTTAGAACAAAAGTTTGCATCTCAAAGTCAAAGTTTGATGTTCTTAATTCTGTAATTTGATGTTTAAGGTTAAAATTCCAATTTTAGAACTCAAATTTGAGGATTAAAGTTCAAAGTTCGAATTCGATGTTGTAGGTTTTGGTTCGGAGTTTGCAGTTTGAATCCAAAGTTTGGAGTTTTTAATTAAAATTCAAAGTTTGGAGTTCGAAGTTTGAATTTGAAAGTTTAAATTCAGAATTCAGTTTTAAATTTCGAAGTCCAAAGTTAATATTGAAATAAGAAGTTCAACGTTCATACTTGAAGTCTGGAGTTAAAATTCAAAGTTCAACTTTCAAATTAGAGATCTATAGTTAAGAATGGAAGCTTAACGCTCAGAGTAAAAGTTTGAACTTCAAATTCATCGTTTGCAGTTCAAAATTGAAGTGAGATGATCAAGATTTATGTATTATAATTTCAATGTCGAAATTCAAAGGGTTTGAAGTTTTGAATTTGAAATTCAAGTTCAACATTTGTGTTTGAATCCGATGTTGAAATTTGATGTTTCGAGCCTCAAGTTGGAATTTCGAGTTTCGAGTTCGATGTCTAATTTCGAAATTTCAAGTTTGCTGTTCAAATTTAATGTTTCAAGTTCGATGCTGAAATTTGAAGTAGATAGTTCAAAGTTTTCAAATTTTTCTAAAATGAACTCTTCTTAATCCAGAATTAACTGTGGTTGACTCAGCAGTGTTAATGGAAGATCCGTAGAAAAATTGAAAAATGACGTTCAATTTAGCTTATAGATGATGATAAATCATTGAATAAATATTGAAAACATCAATATGGTGTACATAAAGATTTCGAAAACCCACCCCGAAATATTTTGCTGGATCCGCCCCTGGGTGGTACGAACTTCGAACTAATTGACGTAATATTATACCTTGTGTAACTCTGAACCTCATAAGATTCCCAAAAATGTGGTCAGATTCTGAAATATTTTCTGACACTTCTAGGAATTTGGAGTTTATTCGTATAATTTTGGGAGAAACAATCCTTTGCCGGAACACGGGATACCCGTAAATTCATTTGAAAAATAGCCATTAATTATGGAAGCTTCCCGTACTTCATACCATCGGAAGAATTCGCCGGGGTGGAAGTTATGCGCGAGAATTACGCTAGACTTAATGGCAAATCAGTGGACTGTGGAATTCGATACGAGGCGCAAACATGCTTTTCACGCTTCGAAGTAACTCGAGGGCTCTCGCGCGGTGGAAAGTACAGACGCAAGTGCAGGATTATTTTAATGCGGAAAGTGATGTTAAACAGTGATTATACGCGTTCATACGTGAATACGAAAACGTCGGGTTTTTTCGTTTTAAGAAATGTACAACAAAAATCACGTCGTTAACCTTTTGAGTCTGAAAGCTATACTTGAATTCAAAAGTAAACTTGGATGAGTTCAAAAGCGCTGTTGAAATCTAAAAATGAAGAAATGTGAAAATGTTTTTATAGAAATAGTGATCGAAATTATACTATTTTGTTCCAAAGTCTGCATTATTTTATGTAACTATCATTATTAGAATTTCTATACAAATTTATTAATAAATTCGAAAAGAAATGAAATTTGATATTTTTTTTAAGATTGAAAAAATTGTGATGTGTACTCGAAATTTGTCATTAATTAACAATTGCCAGCTTTTAATTGAGTGAATTAATCCGGAGTTCGGTTTCTGCAATGTCGAACGAGACCGAGAACACTGTCTGTGTTGGTTAGAAATCGCTGACGTTCAGATGCTGGACTTCCCACAGCTCGATTGACCCTACGTAATTTGAACAGACGCCGAGCGTTCTTTCGAGCTTGCTTACTCCGCCCAAATAAGGAGTAAATACTAGTTTACTATGTTAGGAAGATATATTTCTTTTCCGAAATGAACTGAGAAACACAAGTTTCCGAAAATTACTGAATAAAATTTTAATTATTCAAATTGACTTCATAAGTATTGAGGGTTGCCAAGTTTTGACTCATTTCCTCAACAAAAAACACCAGAATGATTTTTTAACTAGTCGAAATAAACATTCTAAGTCTTTTTATATCAACGATGACTTTGATTACGTTCCAAAAAAGATCATCCAAGATAAAGTACATGAGGCTTCATTTGTCTCAATAAATAATTACATCTCATTATGGAACTTCCCTTCCACTGCCTTATCATTTTTCTCGAGCGATTTTTCCCAACAGACTCGTGAATCAGGACCGTGGTATAAAAGTTCTAAAACCTCTCCGCGATGCTGTACTCGTAACGTAAGAAAAATCGAGAGCGTTCAAGCCCGAATCAATGGTTAATACCCCGAGTCAATATCGCGGAAAAAACGACCCTGATTTTCTGGAGTGCGACTTTCTCTCGTACGAAGAATTCCGGAAAATTGATATATCCCAACTTTTCCGTAAAGAACAAAAAAAAAAAAACTCACAAAATTGTCCCTAACTGTCCTAGTTCCTAAACTACGTTTGTCCTTCACGAAAAAAACCAAAAACAACCCTGCACATAAACAAATTCCAAACCGCGAAAACTCATTCTTCAAACAATCCCAACCCCGGTCTAACGTATTTGAAAAAACCTTCTCCCCCACAAGGAATGGAAGGAAAATCCGATTTTCCCCAACAATCCCGCGCGCATCAATACCCATGCATTCTCCGATTCCTCGATGGCGGATTGGTGAACTTTTGAAAGAGGTCCCATTTACGGCATCTCAAGTAGATACAGATATACAGCCGACCTCACGAGATAATCGAATTTGTGCAGGGAAATGGGAACGGGAAGCGGGAAGTACGTTCTGGAGAGTGGGACCGAGGGGGGAGATAGATGGAGAAACCCTCAGACTCCTCGGCAAGTCAGCCCTCGGCTGAAGTGCATGGTCTGAGGATGAAGAGAGAGCGCGAGGCAAAGCCTCGGCTCGGAATACCCGGTGACGTCAACGTGCACGTAAATGCGGAATATTTGATGGGCTGTCAGGAGCAGTCTCTGTAATCAGCGGTCGGTTTGTTTGCGTTGCCCGTACAGGAAGCGCGTCTCCGGGTTATTCTCATCTTCCTTCCGCGTCCTTTTTTTCGCTGTTTTCATTGCGCCTCCTGCCCATTTTTTTCGAGGGCTTGCGGGGATTGAATTGCGATGAGACGAGAGGGAACGTAGTAGGATTGTGGTCTGGAATATATTTTTGTGAGGGATGTTTTTTTTTACGTTTTTGACGGTTTTTTGTAGGTGTTTGGAATTATTTCATTTCGTCGTTCAGTTTCGACAGAGCTTTTATTGCTCGTGTTCCATTTTTGGGATACTTGAATTTAATTTTGTGTGCTGTGCCCATTCCAAAATCTATGGCACTATAAGTTCCAGCACGACTAAATTTGGAGTTCGTGGATAATAGTATACTGTGCAACTAGTGGGAGAAGTAGAAGATTCCATGAGCGGGAAATTGCTGCACGAGCGTAGCGAGTACAGTAACACGCGAGTGGAATATTCTCCGTTAACCAATAGTCGCACATAATACTTTATTCAACAACCGCGGGATATATGTGATTTTGGGGCCCGCTGAGAGGAGACGAAATGATGGATTACCTGATTGATTGACTCAACAATCGCCCTTAGAGTGTTGCTACGTACTTTAGGAAGTTGAAAACTTATCATCGTTTTGTCACTTTGATTTTCATCGAGATCAATTATGACTGTATCCGACACTTTTGTAAACAACAACAAAAACATTTCAGCAATACACAGTTTTGTTATTTTAAGGTTAGGGTTGGGAAGTTTGACATTTCGATACACATATATGTCGAGTCGCTCGTCCGCCATCTTGTTTCCATCATCGCTCGAAACAAGATGGCGTTAACGTTCGAAATATGACTTTGTTTTGTTTACAAATCGCTGTATTGCTGTTTGAGAAGAATATGAAAAAGACAAATCAACAATTTTATAACAACATTGAAGTGATATATGAGTCGCAATATGCCCAACATTTGCGTAAACGTTTCCTTCACCAACCTGTGGGGGAAGTAAATCAACCCGTGGGACAAGTACTAACTTCTCCCATACGTTGGGTTAACTTCTCCCATGGGTTGGTATTTCTCCCACGCTGTACGTCAACAATCAGGTGATTCATTCTTTCTTCCACTCTCAGCAGGGCCCCTAAATTACATATTCCTCGCGGGCGTTGAATAAAAATATTCTTCCCCCCCCCCCCTTCTCAAAAACACACAAACCATTCGTTTCGCATTACCCAACCTCCAAACGCGTACGTTATGGACGCAGCATCGCGAAACAAAAACAATGACGACTTGGCAAATTTATCGCGAAAGGATGTACGCGAAGATTTTTCAAGCCGAAGATGTACACTAGGAAATTGACGACGCGGGGAAACGAGAAAATTTCGTATTCCACCCGCGTCGGCGAGCGCGGTTCCTCAGTGGTAAAAGACACACACAGCGCACCCTCGTAAATCAAACCCCAACGTTCGGCGTTCAATGAAGAAATTACAAGCACGAATTGTCATGCACGAGCCAAGAAAAAAGAAGCCTCAAAAATCCTAGTGGCCAAAATTTCACGATACTGCACCGCATGCTTTATTGAAAAATGACTCGAGCTTTTTCCGATTGATGATCTCAGAGCATTTTACCGTTCGGAGAATTCAATTTGGGGGAAAAAAAGGTGATTGATTCGCCTACGACGGAAAACTCGCCATTTATGATGGACGAGGTTTCGGACGTTTCATTAATTACGGGGTAAGAATTCTACGTTGGAGTCGGGGTGATAAATCATTTGATCATGAGGTTATTAATTTTGGGGTACGGAAACGTTTGGGGATTTGAGTTAGATCAACATGAGTGATTTTTGTACGTTACTGGAGAGTTAATTAAATCCACGAGAAAATGTGTGAGCCGCCAGTCAAAATTGTCATTAATGATAGTGAATCAAGAATTGGCACTGCAATTTTCAAAAAATTCTTGTGAAAATAAAAAACACTTACATATTTGTAGGTTGTGGTTTCCCATACGCCACGCACGGAATAACGACGATTTCTTCTAAACGAGCCGACATACGCACGAGTTTATCATTCAGCTTCGGCGCAATGGAGCCGCGGGGTTCTGAAACGTGAAAGCATTCGTACTTTACTCCAGAAACATAAAGCTCGCACTGTACAACTAGCTCGTCAGCCCGTCAAACACGGCTCCCATCAAAACAACGAGAATCAGAATTCTAATTTTTCAACCATTTTTTACCTCATTTTTTAAGCCAACGCACTTTTTTAATTGAAAGGCTGCATTCGATTTTTAAGGTCATTCGGAAAATTGTATACTCAACTTTTGTTCTGACTCACAATTCTTTCTCTAGTGTGTGCTCGAAGTTTTTCCAAACTCGATTACGAAAAAAATTGAGGCAATATAAAAATGTGGTTTTTTCCAAAGGAAAGAGCAACTCCAAAACTATCCATACAGGCAAAAAACAGAAAATCGAAAATTTTGTCATAAGGTCCCTTTCCAATATACTATTATCACTCATCAAATACCGACTCAACCTCCATTAAATTCACAAACTTTCTCCCGCGATGTAAATTATTCCGAAACATCCCTGAAATTCCGAAAACGACTCCATCTTTACAACCACCCTCGAGTTTCACGCACCATCGCCGTAGGCAAGAACATTTCACTACGCTCATAAGACGTTTTACGTCCCGCTCGTAAAATGTAGCACCAGTAGTAACGAGCGTGTGTGGTCAGACGCCGCTGGGGCTCTTGCTCTACCGACACGAAAGCAATTGACGTCGACTTTTTCATTACCGGGAAACACTCAAACTTGTAAGATTTACAATCTACATTGGTCATTAAAATTCCTTGTCTGCAGTTAACGACGGAAAACCTGAATCGACGGTCCAGATGACTTCGAGAAAATAATTTCGTGGATGAATATCGTGTCATATGTTAATCGGTTGGCGTCGTATAGCATTAATTTTTTTTCTATCTCCATTGGGAAAATTCATCTCAACGTCCACAATTTATTGTTGGGTCTGTTCTAAGTATTTTATGTTGCCCCACGAGAATTTAGAAAGGTCAAATGCAAGTAAAAGCCCCTGAGAATTTAGAGAAATTATGAAAGGGCTTTTGTAATTCTATGTGGTTCTATATAAATTTCACAGCACAGCATGGGGCCTCATGGAAATTATGCAAGGTCTCATCTATTTTATGTGGTCCCATAGGATGTCTGTGAGGTCTGTGATCAATGAAAAATAATCGATAAAGAGTAAATTGAAAATCAAAACATCCGTCTTCCGAATCGCAATCAACTCGAAAGAAATCGAATCGAACTCCTGGAATTTCGGAAATGTGGCCATGGAGAATGAAGGAAAATCAAGTCGAGTCAAAGAAAAGTTGGTTTGAGATAAGAGCGTTCAGGGAAAAGAAGGAAAAGGGGCAAAAGCGAGATCCACTCGGAAAAGTTGTACGTCGGTTCGGGATTTCTCGTAATATCGTACGTCCTGACTATGCGAGTACTTTCGATACGCCCCCGCTCTTTCCACAATGGTTCATCCTTACCGCGAAACGAGCTCGTATAAGTTTGCTCGTGATATACGGAAAATGTTTTCCGCACCACGGCGTACGTTACCCTGTGGCTCATGAAAAAAAAATGAATACTCTCGGTGAACAGGGTATATTTAAAATAAAAAATTATCTTGTGCTTCTAGACTTTTTAGAATGTCTGAAGGGTGAGGGGTGGGGGGCAAAGTTCATAAGTTAATTCAAGCTTTAAACGAACCCTCTTATTGTTAGACTTCTAATACAAGAATTTGTTGATGCAATAATGTGTTGCTTGAAACGATACAAAAAAAATCCATAGCATCGAAAACACCACTTTAACATGTGCTACAACCACCCTATTTTTTCAATACGAAGCATCAAGGCAATGACATAAAAGGCGACACCTAAAATAACCTAATTTTTGTACACAGTCACAAAGATGGCCTTTTTTCATGCACGGAATGTGGGCGCAAAATGGCATTTTTTATTGATATAATACAGCATTGCGGAATAAGTGTGCGCAAGTGTGCGCAAAACGCTATTTTGCGCACTGTTTTTGGAAATATTTCCGCACCAGTTTTGGAAAATTTTCAAAACGTGTCAAAATTTCGACGATTAGAGACATTTTTATGAACTCCACAAATGTTTCAAAATTTCCATAAATTCCGAAAATTTCAAAAATTTCAAACAATTTTTAAAATGTTTTTGATGTTTGAATGCTCAAAAATTTCTGGAATAATCAAAATTTCGAAATATTATGAAATTTCAAAAATTTTTGGGAATTTCCATTTTTATTTTTCGTGAATTCAAAAGCGCCATCTTTGTGCGTTTCTAAAAAAAAGCACTGTATGCAACAAGTGCGCAAGATAGGTTAGCCCGTGAGTGTAAAGTTTAAAACACTCGACTTCAGCTAGCACACTCTCGACTTCGGCTGCACGCACTCGCTACGCTCGTGCGTTCTCCTTCGTCTCGTTGTGCGTTCGCCTCCGTCTCGCGTGTTCACCTCCGTCTCATGTTCCAAACTGTACATTCACGGAATAACCTGTTTTGCGCACTTGTTACATAATGTAATATTACCCTATCCTAACCTCAAAGTGGTACATAAAGAGGGACTTTGAGATTAGAATCAGGTAAAATACGGTACTGCACAAGCGAGGCAAAAGTCGATATCACAAAACGATTAAATTCCTCGCCTTCGGCTCGGAATCCAACCTTTCGTTTTGCAAAAATCGACTTACCCTGCTTGTACAATAATGTACTATTTCAAATCGCAAATTAGTTCATAGCCAGAAACGACGCACATATTCGCGAACGCGAAAACTTCCCTGCAGTTTCAATTCCGTGGTTTACGAGTAACGATATCGCGGCCCATAAAAGCGTGTTTTTTTTAGCCCCGATGTGTCTATTTTTCAAGGGGTCGTAACATTAGTGAACCGCGATACGTACGTAGACAAGAAAAAGTGGAATTGCGTGCTCTCGCCCGGGAATTCTGGCGATGCGCGAAACGTCTTACAGCCGCGTAAGAAACAATGGCTTCATTACATACGAGTTCATGGCGCAGGGGTGTGCGAAAGAACAAATTCTGAGGGAGTAAAAATTCTTAGGGAGCGATAGAACATAAAAGTGAGTGGTTGCGAGGGGTCGATTTTTTATGTCGATTCGTTGTTATTAAGGTAGAATATCATTAGATCGTATTTCGTATCGTAGAATAAATTTATGGCCGTCTTTCTCGGGTTATTGATAAATCTTTTTCACTTCAGGATTCTCATGAATCCTGAATTTATTTTTCATTTTATTGAGATGTTGATATCTTATTGCTGAATCATGTTCCCTCAAATATATAAAAAAATCTTCCAGTTTTACATTCAATCTACAGAATTCAAACAAAACTTCATCACTCACTATATTATACAGAAAGTTAAAATCTCTTCCGAAAATACACCCCTAAAAACTTTTTCTGCCCACGCCCCTGCCACAAAGTAATATGCGGTGAAACTGTTGTACATAACGCGCGCCATATGCGACCCCCGCGCAATTCGCACGCTCGCCTGGAAAAGGCGATTGAGATTCTTGGCGAAAATGTCTCTATTTCCTCGGTGCGCAATCATTTGGCCCACGTCCTGGCCAATGCGGTGTCCCGCGAGCGGCGATATAGCGCGATATTGTTACACCACCCATAAATTGTTTATTTGATTTTCCCCGAGTGCGCGGGTTTTACGAGACCGGGTACTTGGCTTGATGCATTTCCTGCTCGCGAGGGCCGAATGGAAAAAGCGTGTTCCTTGGCTTTGCGAGCGGGAAATTGCGGCTCGCATCGCGGGGAAATTTTGTTTATTGGCGATGTCGCGAAGTGCATTTGCGGCGCTGGCTTTGTTTTTGAATTGTTTGAGTCACGCGTGGCACAGTCGCTACATGGAATTTTCATCGCTGCGGAGAAAATTTTGCCATGATACGAAATTTTGGAGATAAGGAAAATCTGAATGTAAGGAAACAAAACTCGAATGTTTATAAATTATGATATTTTTGAATATCTACCTTGTATGGATCGAATGTATTATTTGAGTATGAAATGTATGGAGCATCTATAGTTTTCCGAATTCAAGAGAGAGTTGGAAGAACAAATTCAGATGGGTTAATAACATGAGGGAAGTGCTCATATGAAGGGAAACTGAATTGTAATTCTATTCTTCCGCAACGGAATTTTATGCTAATGTAACAGTTACATGAATTTTATATTGGTACCGCACCAATAGTGTTCTACGTAACGTTTCATCTTCTTTCACGTTTCTTAAAACTCACTTCATAGATGCTGGAGGTCATCCATATAAAGCTGTATATATAAGTGAATTCTTCTGTTGCAAGAACAAGTGTTTCTTTCATGTGTCAATTCCGATTGAATTTTGTAGGAATATTCTCAAAGTTGAGTGAATCTACTTAGAAAGTTATAAATTCTACTCTTCTTCCTGAACAGAATAAATTTAATCCAAATTTGGGACGAAAAAAAAAAAACTCATTGCATCCACAAAAATCTCCACTTCACATCCAAAGTTCGAAAATCGCCCATACCAGTGAGAAACCAAGATAATCGAAACCTAATTAAGAGAATCATGGCGAAGTTTCTTCTACGAGATGTAGGTGGTCCGATCGGAAAAGTTGTGCACAACTCGATTTTTTTTTATCCTCGAACTTTTCGAAACAAGCCACGCAAACGTCAACGGAAAAGCGAGTCTGAGTGGAGGTCGGAAAAAACCTATCTCGGGTTAACTAATGACGCTTCTCGCGATACTCAAACCTGGAAAAACTTTCCCTGGAAAACCGTCCGGGGACATGTCTCTGGGAGAGATGTCGAGAACGAGCTCGCCTCCGTTTTAATTACCCTCTCTTACTTGGTTTTTCAATCCACCGCGCCGTTTTTGCCAACTTTTTCACCCCGCATTCTTCTTCAATTGGTACAGATGGAAAAAAATGCGTTGATTACGAGAAACTAATTCGGTTTTAACCGTGGGCTGAATGAGCGTTACCTTTCATCGTTAAAAAGCTAAATACCCACTTAAGCTTTTTTCAGACCACCATTTAATATAATCTGGAGGGATATTGGGAAGCGGTAATTTTGTTAGGTTGGAAACGAGGATTTCTATGGTCCATTGTTGTGCTAATTATAGCGTATAATGTGGAAGTTAGGAATGTGAATTCCGGAATTTTAACATGGTGCTCTGGTTGTTTTGATATTTGAAAACTAGATAATTTACGTTGAGAAATGAGACGTCATAATGATTTTAATGGATACATACAGAAATGAGAAATTTTATGAACTTGACGATAGCGATGTAGAATCAAGAAAATTCAAATTAGAAGTTTTTTATTACCAAAATCTTATTAGTTCACCAATTTCTGCATCGGAAACTCAAAAACTAAGATTCGAAAATTTTACTTCCTGAAGATTTTAACTTTGGAATTGATGAATCCGGAAATTCAGATACATTGAATTTCACAAATTATTCAAATATTTTGAAACCCAAGAATTTTGGAAACCGGATGGTTTCAAAATTGAGGAACCTGAAATTATCCAGTTTCAATACCACGAAAAAAAATTTTTCTTTTTGTACAAAGAAAAATCATACAAGCTTCAAATCCCAATATTTTTTTTATTAAGAATTGCATATTTGGAAATTCTTAAGTCGATTTATGCAAGGTTCGAATATGAATTTCTTCTTAGTTTTGATTATCGTGAATTTATGAATCTACAGCTCCAAGTTAGAAAACTGAAGTTCAGCATTTCAAAAATACAGAATTTACATTTGAATTAATAGTTTCAATAATTTTGAATCTAAAAAACAAAAAATGAAACTGGAAAATAAGGAATCAATAAGTTTGAAATACAAATTCGAAAATGCTGAAACATCAGTAAAATTTTTCATGGTCAAATTTTAAAATTTGAAGATTCACATCTGCAAACTCGTCTTTATGTAATGTTTTTCTCCAAAATCACAACATCCCAAAATATATATAAATTCCGATTTCGAAAATAAAATACGTTTCAAATTGCACAGTTCCTCAGAAATGAAGTTAAAACTCCACAAAATTTTTGAAATTCTCATAATCCTATTTTCAATCCTTCGAAACTTCGGAGTTCAAACATATAAATTTATTTCTAACGGAATTCGAATAATTCTCTATAGAAACTGCGGACAATCATTAAAAAATGACGAAGTTCAGAACTTCAAAACCAACTCGTAATATCCTAAAAGTCAAAATTTTCTCAGTGAAATACTGAAAAAAATGTCTGTCAGTTTCGTTACGTCCAACTGAATTTTCAGTTGGATCGGTTATGATTGAAATTCTCAATCCGGCTGACGGATATTTCAATTGCTCCTACTGAACAAGAAAGTTGGAGCTGATGAATGAACCATTTTATTTATTGCCTCTATAATAAATTTCTATTAGAACAAGTGTTAGTTCCAATCAACACAACCGAAAATTGTTAGTGATAACACCCTCTCAACTAAGTTTTTTAGTTGGGCCGGTTCTAACTTAGATTTTCAGTTAGACTGATAAAATTTTTTAGCGGTAACGTGTGGCCAATGGAATTTTTCAGTTGGAACCAACGAAAACTTCCGTTGCTTCAACTTTTATCGTTTTCTAACTGAGAAAATGAAGTTGTACTGACTGACACGATTTTTTTCAGTGAAGAAAACACCAACTTCAGAAGCACTTATTTCTCTAAAATCCCGCAGACCGATTCAAAACACCCCCATCTAACAAAGATTTCGTTCCAATACCACCAATAACAACCAATTTTCCGCGAATCAAAACAAGAATAATTCATCGCGATTCCTGGCTAATATGCAACGTCTATCACAAACCCGTTTATGCTAGAAACACGCCGAGGGATGTGCAGAAAAGCTCGCTGCCTTAGGCGACGCGCTTTCCATGGGAAACGCACGCTGACTGCTGAAGTAAACATTTAATTGAAATTGACTCGTGATAGATACGCGCCAACCTCTGGCGATCCGCTTTTCATATTTCATGGCCTGGAGCGTGCCCAAAGCCGTATCAACGATTTCTAACTCGTGGTTAATCTTTGATGCACTCACTTTTTTTTGGAAAATTCGAGAGAGAAATGTTGACCGCTCTACATTGATCACAGAAAAAACATGACTCGGTTAAAATTCGGTAAAAAAACAGGGACTTTTCAACTTGGGGGAAAATTGCGAGTTTTAAAGCTTTATGTAGAACAAATGGAATGACCTAGTTTGAAAACTGAGGCATTCGAATTCTAAAATTGAAGAATTGGAAAATTTGAACAATTGACAGTCCAACTGCGAAAGTGTAAATTTCAAAATCGTGAGATTGAATTGTTTCAATTGCGAAATTTTTAGTTTTGTACGTTTTGAGATTCGTGCATTTTTCGATTTGAAGTTTTCAACTTTCGATTTGAAAATTTAAAAACTAGAACATACAGGGATACGAAAATTCGATGTCATATGTAGAATGCAAGTATTATATCTCGAAATTTTTTAAAGTATGATCAAAAAATCAGAAAACTGGAATATAGAAGAATTCAACACTTCAGAAATTTAATTCAAGGATCGAAAAATCTTGAATTTGATAATTTAAGAATCTTCAAATATTTATGTTACGAATTTTGAATTTTGTCATTAGAGAATTTGAACTTGGGAGCTTCAAAGAGAAATTTTCGAAATTTTCAATTCAGAAAATTATAGTTATTTTCAGAATTGACAATTTGAACCAAATAATGCAAAATTTTTGATTTTCAGATTTTTGGAAACTTGGAAAATCTGAAAATTTGAAAAATTAAAAGTCCAACTTCGAAAGCATAAATTTTAAAAACGTGAAATCGAATAATTTTGATTCTGAAATTTCAGATTTGACACATTCTGAAATTCATGCATTTTTCGACTTGAAGTCTTGAACATTTGATTCAGAAATTAAAAAATAAAAACATAAACGCATACGAAAATTCGATAACTCGTAAAAAGCAATTTTTAAAATCTAGAAATTTTCTAAATTGAGGTAAAAAAATCAGAAAATTAGAAAATAGAAGAATTCGATGATACAGAAATTCAATTTCTCATTTACAGAATTTGAATTTGGAAGCTTCAAATAGAAATTTTCGAAGTCTGTAATATAGAAAATAATACTTACTATCAAAATTGACAAATTCAATAAAATAATTCCAAATTTCCAATATTGGTTTCAAGATTGCATCTAAAATCAGTCATCTAGGAACTATAAAAAAATCGAAAACTTGCAAAATACCAATAATTTCGAAATCCGGCCAAACTCGAATTGATACCCACAAATTACAAGATCCGAAAATTCAATAATCTGGACATCCCGAATTCAGGCATAGAGGACGGTTTCGCCAATTCTGCAGATTATACAGAACACTCTGATAAAGTGGTCAAAAACAGCATACGCCCTCCCCAAAAATTACCTCTAATCATCCTAATCAGCTCTATTCATCAAAAAGCGAAATAAAAATGTTTCAAAATCACTCTGTTTAATCAGCGCAGCAACATTTTAAAAAACCTGACTTTCGCGAAACAGCGAAATGTTGAATTTCGTGCTCTGTGTTTAAACGACGCGGTAGCAAACGCTATTACCGGAGAAACGGGCTCGAATGACGCGCGCGTGTACATGTAAACGTCGTCAAATTGCGATCGGCTTACCTGTCATTAGCTGAATTCTACCAACGTTGCTACTAACTATGGTTTCCTGGGTCAGTCGATGATGCGTTCTGCATCGGTAAGTCATTTGAGCGTCGCTTTGCGACACGCTGATTATAAGCAAGTCGCCGTTCGGCAGCATCTGATATTTCCCATCTGTAATTGGAAAAATGAACCCAAAAATAACGAAGATCCAATCCACGATTCACGTGGAGAACCCGGATTTCCATATCAAACGTCTTTGAATTCCAAACTACGGGACCGCGGAGTTCCGAACTTCAGCTAACTTTTTACCCTATATAAACTTGGTACACCGAGGTTCTTCTCGAGGTTAATTTAAGGTAATCAAGTAATGATGATTAAATTCGGAAAATTTGCAATTTACATGTTCTCTTTGAAATTCGATTTTCGTGGAAAACAAAGTTGGGTTTCGAAGTGTCGTAACGAGTTTGTGTAATTATGGCAATATTTTGTATGGAAATATGGAAAACAATGATGAGGTCATGAAAAAGAGTTCAGGTGTTATTCTCTCAGCAACAACTTTTCACTGATCACAGAGTATCAGTAGTTTTTCACTGTTTCAGGATCACAGTTCAACCCCCGAACCGCGACCCCTTCACCTCCCCCGTTTTTTCTTTACATCAAAATACTTTTCCCAAGCAAAACCAGCCTCGAATACATAACGAGCTCTCCGGAAATTAATTCCCGACACGTAGCCAAAGTCTTTCATTAACTAATTCGACGCGGGCTCACCACTTTTAATGGAGGGGTAGATGTTGAAGGAAGGCTCCTGGAGCCAAGACGTAACGGTGACGTGGTCGCGGACGAAACTCGGCACGTTGCAACGCATAAGCACGTTGTTGCCGGGGTAACCGCCGGGACTTTGCACTTCCGGCTCGTAACGCTGGGTCACCACTGAAACATAAATGCCGAGCATGAAAATCGGCGGTGCACAAAGACGTTTCCTCTTCGAGAGGAATGGAAAAAACGCGGGGGAATCGGTGAAAAAAAAGGGGGCAAATGGAAAGTCGCGGATTCGTTTTCGAGGGCCAGCGAAGCGAAGCACTTAGACTGGGGTGGAAAAAAGGGGGGTGGGGGGAAGGGGTTGGAAGTGAGGTTTTGCCGTGGGCCGAGTTGCGAATAAGCCGCCCGTGAATTTTTAAGATGAATGAAGGGAGGGAAGGTGGGAGTCGTGGAAATAGGAAGGGTGTTTCTTTGGTAGCAGAGGGAAAATCAGTCTTCTGAATACAAGAGTCAGTTTTTTGTGTATTAGGTAGGAATTTTGTGACATGAAAGTTATCTTTTTGTGACATAAACATTGCAATAGTATATTGTGTGACTACTGGGAGAAGGAGAAGATTCCATGAGCGGGAAATTGCTGCACGAGCGTAGCGAGTGCAGTAACACGCGAGTGGAATATTCTCCGTTGACCAATAGTCGCACAAAATACTTTATTTAACAACCGCGAGGAATATGTGATTCCGGGGCCCCCTGAGAGGGGACGAAATAATGGATTACCTGATTGGTTGACGTAACAATCGCCCTTAGAGCTTTGCTACGTACTTTAGGGAGTTGAAAACTAATCATCGCTTTCGTTACTTTGGTTTTCATCGGGATTAATTGTGACGGTATTCGTCACTTTTGTAAACAACAACAAAAACATTTCAGCAATAGACAATTTGGTCATTTTGAGGTTAGGGTTGGGGAGTTTGACGTTTCGATATATATATTTCGAGTCTCTCGTCCACCATCTTGTTTCCATTATCACTAGGAACAAGATGGCGTTAACGTACAAAATATAACTCTGTTTTGTTTACAAATCGCTATATTGCTGTTCGAAAACAATATAAAAATGACAATTCAACAATTTGAGAAAAACATAGAAGTGATTTATGAGTCGCAATATCCCCTACATTAGCGTAAACTTTCCCTTCACAAACCTGTGGGAGGAGTAAATCAACCCTTGGGAGAAGTACTCACATCTCCCACAGGTTAGATTGACTTCTCCCATAGGTTGGTATTTCTCCCACGCTGTACGTCAACAATCAGGTAGTTTATCATTTCTTCCACTTTCAGCAGGGCCCCGAAATTACATATTCCTCGCGGGCGTTGAATAAAATATTTTCATCGCATTTTACGAAAAAAAAACGATTCTTGATTTTCTTTTGTCAGAAAAATTATTTCATGGAATCGATACTTAAATTTCTATGTTTTGTGAATATTTGCATATTTCTCGAGATTGTTGACACGGAATTCATTTTTTTTTTCACCTATTATAGTTGGAAATGGGAAACGGATTTTCATTCTTTCTACCTTTTTCGTAATTTATTTTACATATTTTCTGGGAAATTTCGACTGCCATCTAATTTTATCATTAATCCCAGAAACTATGATAATGTCTCTACTTCCATCTCCTCTCCCGACGACGAGCAAATTTCTCTTCTGTTTATTACAAAATCAACTCTGTAATAGCATAAACATTTGCATAGTCCGAAAGTCCCCACGAAAGCTACGTGATGAATATGAATAATCAAAATTGCAATAAGCTTCCACGGGCTTTCACATTAATCCGCTTCTCTCATTTTATAACTTTTTAATGGAACCTGTCATGTCGGGAAATTACATGGATTTTGCTATTACAGTCGTATGTTTATTTCTAATGCTTTTTTTATACTTCGAAAAGCTAATGGACAAAAAATGTTCAAGCTCACTTTCTTCAAAAACATTACAATTTTTGATTCATCGTTGCACTTGAAAAAATAAGAACTTTCGATTTTTCCAATCTCACGAAATACCACTCGAAAAAGAAAATTGTTATCATACCTTCTAAATTCTTCTGATAAAGTTAATATTGTTGTCTACTCGTTTCAAACTCAAAGTTATACAAATTTGCCGCAGGTAAGAGTATTCCTCATACAACTTGGAAACAACAATTACCTACGTAATAAATTTACAAAAATTTGTGAACTTCCGCCGGTCGCAAAGCGAAACACTTGATATTTCACGAAGAAACGTCTCCCCGCGTAATCTTATCCCCGACCGAGCAAATGAGCAAAGTAATTTAACTTGGAAGACAAAAGCGCGCGGGCACCGAGAAACAAGAGCCGATCGATGCTTATACAGAAAGTCCTTTACAAGGAAAAGATTAGCTACTCAAGCGCTCATGAATATCTTTGCCAATGTCAATAAAAAAAAGGGGGAATCTGAACTCGGAGTACCGCAGGGTACTCGAAGTTTATAATTACTATTGTATGCATTTATAATGCGAGAATACCATTACGATTCAGAGTTTCTGCGTACATGAACAGAAAGATTATTCGGTCGCTGTTGAATGAGTGAATATAACAGAACTGAGTTTGTCTCAACTCATTACAACGAATGTACGAAATATGAGTATACAAATAAATATATACAATAGACTTCATGAACAAACTTTTTACACTGAATTTTTATATCTGGAAAATGTATTTGAATCAAATTTTTCAATCTATCACAAGCAACTGAAATTCTCTATGAATTTTAACATGATAATCTGGGACTCAGAAAAATTCGAGCTACTAAAAAAATCAGATCGTAATTTTCCAAGATTTGGAGTGTTGGAAGAAATTGAAAAAGCGATGGATTCTATACGTATCTATACATTAATTAAAAAACGAGGGTAGAATTTTTTCTGAGACACCAAAAAAAATGATCACTATATTTTCGCATATTCAAATACGGAATATCGAGCACGTAAACTCGGGCGAACGCTGACGCAGCTCACGACAATGATTTACTCCCGCATCTTGTCGATAAGCGCTCTTCCACTTCGTTTGCCAAAGCTCGAAAACTTTATTCCGGCGACGATGCTTGGGATCCACCGAGCACCGGAATTTCAATTCGATTTGGGAGCTCGCAAGCAAGCTATAATCGCGGTATTTCGAAACATGTTTCATGAAGTAACAATTACTCGTCGGGGAATAATTTATCACTCCAGTGCTTGTCGGGTATTTCCTTTATGAACAAATTGTGAACGTTAATTATGCCGAGATGAAGTTTGCGAACTGGAATAAAATTAGACAAGTTCCGATATAATTTTACAGAACGTTTTTAGGAATTACGAAATTACGAATTCTTTCGGAAGGTGGGAAAATTCCCAAAAACTCAGTGAGATGAAGTACAACTGTATGTATTAGAAAAATGTTTGCACTTAAATAAATTTCGCAAACTGTAGAATATTGAGAAGCGTCAAAGAACTCTAAATTCCGGAATGATGTCGAAGAAAATTTCAAAATTTCGATAACATTTTCGAAAATAATTAGTAAGTTTCCCGAAACATACAAAAATATCGCAACCTCAAGTGGTATTGTTCACACTTCGGTTATTCATATGTTTTGCGGTCAATTTTCGATTTTTGAATCGAATTACAATACGACTAAGAAATCTTGAATTTACTACATGATCACGAATTCATTTCGTCGTCGAAATACTAACAAAATTGACAACCACAAAAGGTAACACGAATCTCGAGCACGTACTCCTCGTTATCCAAGGCTCCGACAAATAAGATGCGTCTCGCAAATAACAAGCCGAAACCTTTCGGACTGGGGATAACAAGGGGAGAATAAAGAAAATAAAATCGGTACTCGCCTGCTCTGACGGTGACGTCGCGGCTGACGACGGTGCCGACGCTGTTGATTGCGGAACACTTGTATATCGCCCAGTGCACGTCCTGGCGAAAAGCGTCGGGCTCGAAGGCCGGGAAGTGCACGGTGCCGTTCTCCAATACGTGCCTGATGCCCGGTATCGTGGTGACGCGACCTCCGTCGGCCCCCAGCCAGTCCACCGTCGGTGCCGGGTTGCCCCGCACCACACAATCCACCCTGCCCCCGTTCACATTCGTAAACTCGACCCGCGACGCTGGTTCCGACATAAAACTCGGGCCTTGCATTTCATAGGACGCTTCTCCACCTGGAGGAAGTAAAATAACCTCTTACACACGATTCCCGATTTTGTGCCGTCCACCGTTGTTTTTCAGTGCCATTAAAAAATTGATATTAATCATTAAAAGATCATATTCATCACTCATGATCACAATGATGGCCAAGAACCGGAACCGAAATTATGTACGTAGAACCGAAACCGTAACTGAAACCGGAATCGGAATTTTTTATTCAACGCCCGTGAGAAATATGTAATTTCGTGGCCCTGCTGAGAGTGGACGAAATAATGGATTACCTGATTGTTGACGTATGGCATGAGAGTGATGTACTCGTTCGCTAGTGAGCGAATAAACTGTTCGCCCACGCTCATCTTAAAGACCTATAGATATTAACTCACTCACGCTCAGTTTAGCGACCATTTACGCTCGGATAATGGAAACAGGATGGCGGACGAACGACTCGACATATATCGGAACGTCGAACTCCCCCAACCCTAACCTCAAAATTATAAAACTGTGTATTGCTGCTATGTTTTTGTTGTTGTTTACAAAAGTGTCGAGTACCGTCATGATCAATCCCGATGGAAATCGAAGCAACGAAAGGGATAATTAGTTTTTAACTCCCTAAAGTACGTAGCGAAGCTCTAAGGGTGATTGTTGCGTCAATCAATCAGGTAACTCAATACTTCCCCCCTCTCAGCAGGGCCGTGAAATCACATATTTCTCGCGGTTGTTGAATAAAATATTGTGTGCGACTATTGGTCGAAAGAGGAGATTTCATTCGCGTATTGCGACACTCGCTACGCTCTTGAGGCAATCTCCACGCTCGAGGAATCTCCTCTTTCTCCCACTAGTTGCACAATATACTATAACGGTTCTCGCATACTTTTTTCGGTTCCGTAAATGTTCGTCAGTGCTTGCTTGAATGTGTGTTTGAAGTTATTGTCATTCGATATGATATGGGGAAAAAGTCTAATGTCTCGAGACTCTAAAGAGTTTCGAGACAATCAAGACTATTCTAAATACTCCAATATTCATAAGTTTCGACATTGTGCAAAACGAGCATATTTTTATGAAAATATAAGGAATTTTAAATATCCATAGAATATGGCAAATTTTCTAATTGAGTGAAATATCGTACGATCTAATTATTTTGCAAAAACGAAACGTTTCGAATGATTTAATTATCCATTTTTCAAGTTTTTTATGTGTCGAACTTGGATGCAAAGATAATTATGCAGAGGCATCCAAAAATTTTCAAATTATCAAATTTCTAAAAATTGCAATGAACTTTTAGAAATAACACAGTGTTTTGAAGTGTTCGAATTCTTGACATTTCTCGAACTCGGGCGTATTGACAAGTTTTTTCGAATTTGAAGAATGTTTTTAATTCTTTCGAATTTTCAGATTCCAGAGTAAGCAAAATTTTTGAATGTTGAAAATAATTATAGTTTCCGAAACTTTGAAAATTCCTATTATTCTGTGTATTTCAAATATCGCCGTAACTCCTAAAATGTTTGAATCCCAGAAATTTTCTGTATTTCAAAAATTTCCATCATTTCAAAAATTTTCAGGATTTCTGAAAATTTTTAAATGTGGCAGAATTGGCAAAAAACTTACAAATTTCAAATTTATAAAATTTAGCAGTATCCCTGAAGTTTTTGAAATTTTTTCATTTCCCAACATGTTCGGAATTTCCAAAATTAAAAAAAATATCACAATTATTAAAAATCTCAAATTCTTTGAAATATATGGAATTCCAACAATCAAAACATTATAAAAGTTACGGAATTTCGAAAAATTCTAACATTTCAAAAAGTTTTCATTTCTAAAAATTTTCGAAACTCATATTATTTTTAGAATGCTCGAAATTACCAGAATTTCAAATATTATGAGAAGAAATTTACATATTCTCAAAGTTTTCATAATTTCCCAATCTTCGAAAATTTTGTAACAATAAAGATTTAAGTATTGTGACATATTATGAAGCAATACACTTCGTGTTCATACATACTCAACTTCTTCAGATTAATCTGATTTGTGCATAAGAAAATAACGTAACTCGTATGGTTTGTGCCATGTTATCAATGAAGAACATTAGCAAGTCATTTTCGTATCGAATAAAAAATCTTTTAATGCAGCCAATTAGAACCGAAGCTCGAACCGGAACCGTTATTCCTGTTTTCTGAGAACCGAAACCGGAACCGATTTCAGCTCTTTTTTCCGAACCAGAACCGGAACTGGAACCGTCAATAATTTATTTCTAGGAACCGAAAACAAAACGGAACCGTTAATCATTTCGGTTCTCTATCCCTGATAAAAACTATCGAATTCAGGAAAGACCAAAGATTTTATTCCAAGCATCAGCCTTACTACAACCCATACACCTACCACTGCCCCTCTATCAACAAACAGTGCATCGTAATAATTGCATAAAAAGCAAACAACGTCCCATAGCAAGGAATAGCTTAATCATCCCCGAGTTCGCTCTGACAGGCCGTAATTTGTTTCCCATTGAGAGGCGCACGTAAAGGGGGGAGGTTTGCGCAGCGTAAATTACGGTCGTGAGAGAAAGAATGCATTCTGGGCAGGGATAGAGCTGGAGCGATGGCTCACGATGCAACGGCTCATCAGAGCGTCTAAACAATGCCGCTCTCGAGGGTCGCACTCGTCTCGGAGCACTTTGGGGGGTATATAAGCAAAGGGGGTGCGTGGGCCGTCGTGCGCCGCGAGATGCGTCGAGTGTCGGGCGACCCTTCTCGACTCGACGTCGCTGCCGAGAGACGACGATGATGTATACATCTCGAGAGCACGACTACCATCTGGGTAATGCGCAGTGTCAACATCGTGTGGGCATGGAAAAAATGCCGAGCCCTCCGAGATGACGTCGAGTGCGCGCAATTCCTCGATGTCCCGAAACAATGATCCCCGGCTTTTTGTGTATTTGCCAAGTCGCCGGTAAAAGTTGCGGCCTCGCTTTGTATCGAGGGTGTGGTGGTTACAGTTTTTTTGTCAGACTTTCGGGGTGGGGATGAGCACGTAGTTTGGGATTGTTTCGGAGAGTTTGAGGAAATTTTTTTAAATTTTCAAAAGATCCCAGGAAAATTTATTGGATTTATGAAAAAGAAATTTTGATTTCAAGTAGGAAATTATCGACTATCATCAAACGTTCCAAAGATTTGTAATAATACTAAAACTCTTCATCCATCAGTTCTGTAATTGCACACTTTTTTCGACCCCCCGAAAAAAACTTTGGAAAACTGCGATCATTTTCACTTCTGCAAAATGCACGAGAAAAAATAATAAATCATCGCGCCCGTCACTCCAATTATGTTCTCTGTACCGAAAAAATGGGTCTCGAAAAAAAGATTGAAACTGCGATCAGAGGTCATTATTTTCATAACGTAATATTCTCGGCCGAACGTCAGCAAGTAATCGATGAATTGATGCGGTGACGGATAACGAATGGCCGTAGTTACTGGTAATAAAAACCGATACGTCGGCTTGGGCGAGTTTCGCCGCGGACCGTCCATTACCGTCGCTTAAAAGCATAATATGTACGGTAATGGACGTGCGAGTGCAGGTTTTGCCCCTTCGGAAAATTTAGAAATTGCTTTCGATTCGGTCCAATTCACGTTACGAGTGATTTCTTCGTCGGCGACGTCTATTGTGCGCCTCCCAAAAGTACTAGAATTTCGTTGACCGCTTTCCCCGCGATCTCGAGCACGAAATCTCAAATGCAGCTCTTCTGCTGCAGTCAAACATGTTCATGTTTGTTGTATTTTTATATGGATAAAAATTATTTTAAAAATCACAAAATGCCAGCACTGCTCGTTAGCTTTCCATTCTACTCACTAAACGAAAAATCAGCAAAAATTCCATTGCCTACATAATTTAACGGATATTTCTGCACTTCACCGTGAAAATGAATTCTGGTTCAAACCCTCTTCAAAATTGTCCTTTCATTACATCGCAATTATTTTCCTGGCACCACAAAAATAAAATGAAGTCAAAGGGAAGAAGAAAAACACGAGTAAAAAAAATAAGCTCCCGTTTTCAGGAGAAAAGACCTTTGTCTGGGTATTTTTTTCCTCGTCACGATGAAAAAAGAGCGACAAAATAGCTGGGGCGTTGAGATGAACGCTGACTAAACAAATCTCTATAGTAGTGGAAAAAAGGAGGAAGAGGGGGAAGGTTAGGTTCAAACTTAATTTTCCACCCAAAATTATGAATCTAAGTATGGAATGTACATTCTCAAAAACATATTTCACTAATTAAAAAATCCTAGATATTTGTAATACTTAGGTAATTTTAGATGAAGTAATGTCAGGAATCTCAAGATGCTCAAGATCACCTGATTGAGCCTCACTAACTTTGATAACACTTTTTACCTCGCAAGCTATTAAATTACATTGTTATCGGTTCAGTGGCGAGTCGGAAAACGCAGATAATTCATCCAGGAATTGACGAGGCGTTTCCGTATTCCAAAGTCTCGTAGCAGAAGTTGCCTTCACGTCGGTAATCTGGATTTGAGGGAAGAGGAAAACGGAGGAACAATAGACACAATACATTGAAATGAGAAAGTTGGTTTGCATTGTCGGGGCCTTTTTTCTCCTTTTTCAGGAGCCTCTTGGTCTTGCTGGGAGGAAGAAAAGATTGCAGAGTCGACGTCATTTTCGTGCTCTTTTTATCTATCTTTGTTTCTCTCACATTTGGGTTCGGAAGAGCCCAGATTTTCTGGGACGAGGCTGCTCCAAGCGATTCATCAGTTTCGCATTAGACGTCCTCGCCCTTCTCGAGCTAGCTGTTCCTGGACGTACATATTAATTATTCTGGATAGTTGATTAAGTGAGTGGATTCGGAGCAAAACGATTTTACGTCAGTGCTTGGAGATTATTTTGTTAGAAATTTCGATTTTTCATCCTAAGTTTCTCCAATTCGACATTCCGTCGAAATTTCGTCTTCAAGAAGTATGCGAAATTATCTCATTATTCATCCACTTACAATAAAAGTTCCCCATAATTAACAGTTCGCTTTTTTAAACAATCAACAATGAACACCACTCGACATTAAAACTCACAATTAGCAGGAAACTCTCAAATCGATATACCCCGCAACCTCGTAGTTGAACAATTCACCACATGAACAGAGAAGTAACAAATCGCTCGCACATATAACGTCACGAGAGAATTTAAATTGCTAATGAGCAATGAATCTACGTTCACCAGCGCAATATTTATGAAAAGCACCGATTAATTGCGCATTGTAATTATGGCCCAGGAGACAACCATCCTCTGGATCGATTTAAATTTTTGCTCATAATTGGATTCGCATGAAAACTTCATCCATCAATATTTTGATTTTGGCAAGCAAAAAAGGACATCGTTTTGCGAATTCATGGAAGTTTATCATTCGAGTAGTAATTCAATTGTACGTGCTATTAATTAAACTTCAATTGTTTGCACAAACTAGTTAACAATGCAATGAAATATGAGGACGTTGAATTTGATGAGCGTGCTTCATTAAAGCTGGAACGAGTATTTTTCCCGGCTTTGTTGGATTCGATACTGAATATGCTCGTCAATTTTATCAATCGCGTAATTTCCGCAATTCATGCCTGAGTAAATATCGCTCCGCTGATTGAAACTAATACGATGTATAATTACCGGTGCGAAGACTTCTAGCGTGTGTGGGTTTCAAGACAGAGAAAAATGAAAATGGATGCGCATTCATGGAAGTGATTCGGTAGATTTAAGGATGTTTGAACTGTCAAGTGCAAGGCCATAAATTGGTGAGAAAAAAAGAGGGTGTTTCATTTTGGTTTGCTCGGAATATTTATCGTGGGAATTTTTGCGTTGTTTATCTGCTTACTGCTATTGGGGTAATATTTTTCTTCGTCGGATTTTGTTGTCAGTTTCGAATTTTCCAGAGAATGAAAATCAGGAATGTCGAATGATTTGTTTATGAATTTCGGAACTTTTTGGAGATCAGATTCTCATCTAATTTTTACGTCATGTTTGAGTTATTACAT
Organism: Platygaster equestris; assembly: GCA_030522785.1. Classification (NCBI taxonomy): domain Eukaryota; kingdom Metazoa; phylum Arthropoda; class Insecta; order Hymenoptera; family Platygastridae; genus Platygaster; species Platygaster equestris. The sequence goes on from JAPYZK010000152.1 coordinate 24,980, forward strand.
GATATTATACATCATAATTCAAAATTTCTCGACACTACTAGATTTCTAACAGTGGAACTCCGAAGATTTTTAAGTTCGTCTAATTTGTCCACATACCATTCGAATGATCACAAGATTCCTACTCGAAATAACCGGATTTCAAATAGTGGAATTGATGGAATTCAACTGTTCTGATACATTAGGAATCATGAGATTCCGAAGAATAGTCGATGACGACGATGACTCCTCATTGGAATGCTCAATACATGCTACAGGTATAAATTAAGGAAGCATCGATGCATGGTTTTCGAAGTAGACGCACTAAAGAGCAATAAAGGCAAAAGCGGCGATGGTTATTTCATCCTAGCGTGGATTAGTAGCTGCTTTGGGGTTTGAATAGCGGTTAAAAGGAAGTTTGACCAGTAGCCACTCAAGCCATGAACATGACACACACAGGGATCGTATAATACAGTAGCAGTTGCTCAATAAACGACGTCCCTCGGCTCGCACAAGCTGAATAGTCAATTCACGTTTTTTTATTCATCACACGAATCCGATTATGGAAATCATTTTTGGAATTTCCCTCGAAGAACAGGTTTATTCACAAATGAAAAGATATTTTCACCGCATATTTTGGTCTAGATGATACTCAAATTTTTCAATCAAAGAATTTCGAAAAATTTGATATTTCCATTCTAATTCAAAAATTCAAAAACTTCCACTTTCCTAGTTTAAAATGTATCATCCAAACCTCGAAGGTTTATCCACAAATGAAAAGATATTTTGACCGCTTATTTTGGTCTAGATGATACTCAAATTTTTCGATCGAAGAATTTCACAAAATTTTATATTTCCATTCTAATTCAAAAATTTAAAAACTTCCACTTTCCTAGTTTGAAATTTATCAACCAAACCTCGAAGGTTTATCCACAAATGAAAAGATATTTTGACCGCATACTTCGGTCTAGATGATACTCGAATTTTTCAATCGAAGAATTTAAAAAATCTTGAAATTTATATTCCAATTCAAAAATTCCAAAACTTCCACTTTCCTAGTTTAAAATGTATCATCCAAACCTCGGAGGTTTATCCACAAATGAAAAGATATTTTGACCGCATATATTGGTCTAGATGATACTCAAATTTTTCAATCAAAGAATTTAAAAAAATTTGATACTTCCATTCTAATTTCCAAAATTTCAAAACTTCCACTTTCCTAGTTTAAAATTTATTATCCAAACCTCAAAGGTTTATCCACAAATGAAAAGATATTTTGACCGCATACTTTGGTCTAGATGATACTCAAATTTTTCAATCGAAGAATTCAAAAAATCTTGAAATGTCTATTCCAATTCAAAAATTCCGAGACTTTGACTTTCCTAGTTTAAAATTTATCTAGATTTGAGTGTCTAGATGACATTCAAATCTTTCAATCGAAGAATTTCAAAAACTTAAAAATTTTCATTCTAATTCAAAAATTCCAAAACTTCCACTTTACCTAGTTTAAAATGCATCATCCACTTTCCTTGGTTTCAAATTCTTAAACTGCATGATCAGAATTTTGAATTCGCAAATTTCTTTACTTTCAAATGAACCTCCAACCTTCAAATTTCGGACTCTAGGGAGTCACTATTTTTTAAATTTCCATCTTCATACGCCTGTACTTAAAGAAAACTTGATTTCGCAATAAAATAACCGAGCCAAAAACCGCCTAGAAATCTTGCATCTAATGGCGAGCCCAAAAACAAAGCCGGAATATAATAATCCTTGACGCAGACGTGCTCGGGGGCGCGCGAGGGGGCACAAACGAGCGTCTCCGAGAAAGCAACATGGAGAAACCGCAATGCGGTTAGCATGGATGCAAGTAGTAGCGAAGTTGGTGCCGAACGACATGAGCTTCGTGACACGGACTCGCGGAGCTCTGCGCCGGCACAAAGACCGAAATGCAAATACGCAGTCTGTGTACTTAGGAAGCTGTAGCGACAGTGAATCTCATGCATAGGGATTGTACGCCGCTCCTCCTCGTGTAAAATCCACCCCCTCCGACCACCCCTCGCAGCCCCGCGTTACGCTCTGATACGCTCTGATGTCACTCGACATCCCGCACTATCAACTGCCGCGGCGAATGTTCGCTGCGATGTATTTTCCCGGGCACCGAACTTGATCTTAATCATTTATGGGTCGCGGCGGAATATATCGCGTCCCACGGGATTTTCAGATTTTGGAAATGCTTTCAAGTGTGTTTGTTGGCGACATGGGGAATAGGTTGTGACAGGCTTCTGTAAATGGGGACAGGTATGTATGAATGGATTCATTTAAGAGGAGTTTTCGTTGACGTAAGAAAACTTTTGTTAGGATTTCGTTGAAATGGGATTAAGAGGTGATTCGTGCTTTGAACATTTTTGATTTTCGAAACATCCAATATTTGAGGGGATGTTTTGTTGGATCAATGTTGGGTTTTGTGAAAGTGTTTATTTAAATGTTTCGAAAGGCGATTATTTTAGAGGAATTGCACATTTTTTTGATGCTCAGTACAAAAGAAAGGAAGTTGTTTTCATGAAAAACTAATTGGAAGCCATTTCAGGAAAGGAATTCTCCACCGTGACTCTTATCGTAGGAAATAAAGCAAGGAGAAAATGAGATCTGAAATAAGGCTCCCATGGAACGTTTGTCACAGAGTCTACGCGGGCGTTGTATATTTATACGTAAAGCTCCTTGTTGCGAGTTGTAACGGAGCGTAAAGTGGGATAAAATGTGACGGAGAACAAATGGAAAAAGCATTCATAATCCGAAATGAAGGTTTTTCAGGCCAGTCACACTTGGCTTGACTTTAAAACCTTACGCGCCGTTTGCGAAATCCTGGCTTCTCAAGAAAATGAGACTTTGTACATTTTTCTTCAATGTAGGAAACATGTATACACGAAAAAATACTGACATAAATAGAGAAAGGAAAAATGGTAGAAAATAATTGGAAATTTCGGTCTTTAAGAAAAAATGTAAAAGATTGATAGGACATATCGATTTCTTTCATTTTTGGGGAGGCAATGATTTTTCTCATACACTGGGTAGCATCGATTCTTTCCTTAATTTGGAGTCCCGAATTTGAATTATGTTGGCCCTGCAGTCTGCAGTAGTGGCTACAGTGCGAGAAAACCAGTGATTGTCAACCATTGAATTGTAAATGATTGTAAACAACAACACATACGAGTATATAGCGAATAAATTAAAATAATTATATTGTCAGATTATTTTACGATAAAAATTTTCTAATTTAAATCCCAGAATTTTTAAATTTGCAACTTTATTGTGGATTTCTAAATTCTGTGTGTGTCAGATCAGGAATTTTTCGAAATTAATATTTTTCATATTTTTATTGATCAACAATTGGTGAAACATTAATTTTATACGTCGAAAATTCATTATTCACAGTATTTTTGTCCTGAATAGTTTCAGATTTTGTAAATTTGAATCTTTGAATACTAAAATTCGAAAACTGAAATGTTTGATTACCCATAAAAACTTGCAAAATTTAAAATTCTGGAATTCAATTGTGGCAAATTTACAATTTTCACATTTTTTGAGTACATGGAAATTTGAAATAGAAAATTGGATCATACTTTTTTGAATATAAAAAAAAAATTGATTGAACTTAAAATTCTCAGTGTTCAAACATTCTAAATGATACAAATAATTAGTAAAATAATATTGAATAATAAATTTTTCAATGAACAAACTTAAATATTCCAAGACTTCGAAATTTTTACGATGGTGAGAGAATTTCCAATTAATTTTAAATGTAATTCATTATTTATTAAAAATCAACAAATTTGAGACCTCGAAAAATTTCTGAAACTCAAAAACCCATGAATTTAAATTGGAAACTCGATTGATACGAAAGTTCTGAATTATTTTAAATTACAGAATTTACCATTTTCATATTTTTTAAATGTGAAAACTGCGAATTATAAATTCTAAACTAATAAATTTTGGAATTCGAAAATTCATCAATTTGAAAAATTTTTTAATTTGTGAAATTGTGTTAATAACTAACAAATTCTAAAGTGTCGAAATTATCAACATTTAAATATTACATTTTTTGGTTCATATATGTAAATTCGAATTTACAAACTCTGGAATTGTAAAGTGTGAAAATAATGAATTTTCGACATATCGAATAATTATTTTGATAATAACAAATTTCGATTCCGAATTAAAATTCCTGAAATACAAAAATTCAGAAATTTGAACATGTTTGTTGGAAACGGTTGACGATCACTGGTATTCACGCACTGTAGCCACTACTGCAGACTGCGGTGCCAATATAATTTAAATTCGGGACCCCAAATTGAGGAAAGAATCGATGCTACCCAATGTACGTGCATTTATTTCAAAATGTATTATCAACTAACAAATCTTGCTCAATTACCCAATTCGTTCTTTTCAGAATTCAAAAAACTTCATAACCCAATGAACTCGCGATTCGGGTTCCCGACCTTCTCCCGCGGTTACAGCAAAAATCCCTGAACTTCCGGTTATATATAATGCGCGCGGCGCAATTTTCTTGAGTCGAACGCCAGGAAAATCGATCCGCGCTGCGGAAGAGCCAAAAATGTTTCAATGGGAGCAATCGCGGCGCGATTTATCGCGTCGTATCAAAATCCCTGGGCCCGAAAAGACGTCGGGAGATCACTGTACTCGGGACGCCCGAATACATACACAGGGCAGCGGAGGGTAAAAACTCCCCTGGCTCCGTTGACGTTTAATTACGCTTAAAGGTTTGTAAAGCGCGAGCGGCGGCGATAAGAGCGTCGGCCCAAAGAAAGTCCCGCGTGTGTGTCGGCGCCGCGTCTTTTGTGGCCCGTATCGCGTATCCGCAGCTCGGCGACTGCCAAAGCCCTCGCTTCGACGCCTTTTGCACACGCGGCAAGATTATTTTCTTGCTTTTCCGAAGGGTTGATTATCAGTGTGTGCGGTTTTCTGATGGATGCACTTTTTCGAACTCAACATGCATATTTTATAGACTTTCCACGAGTTTAGATGAGTTACATGTGTTTTGCACGAATTTCGATTGATTTATACTAATTTGGGATTCGCGAAATTTGGTATGGGTTGGAACAAAAATTTTCCATTTTTTTCTAGCTTACGTGAGTGATACGCAAAATGTCACAAGGCGACAACTGTTCAAAAAACGCACATTTTCATTCGAATGATGTCAGTCATCTATTAATCAATAAATTCTAAATGTTCGCAAGTCAAAGAAGATTTCTACAAAATTTTCACCATGTGTTCTTAAAGTCAGATTCATTTTTCACCGATTGGCACACATTTTTTGTGGATTTTGAAATTTATCTTTGAAAAATGGATGTGACGATTCACGAATAATTTGTTCTTCGCTTTTAAATATCATTGGCTTATTTTACAGCTTAATTTACAGTCACTGATTAATGTGAGCGAAAAAGTTCTAGACTTTACATAAAATATTATTGGCTTATTTTATGTGATGTCTGAAACTTTTTTGCTCATATTAATCAGTGACTGTAAATTATAAAAAAAGCATTGAGAATTAGTAAATTCTAGAAAACTCTCAAACCTGGGAAGGGCGCACAGAAAATTCGAATCATTGATAATTATAGTTCGAAAAAGTTCATTTTTTGGTTATGGAGAGTGGAAAAGTTATAATGGCAGAATTCTCAATGGTCACCTGAGAAACTTTCGCAGGTATTCGCATTTGAAAGTTCCTTACATTGAAACTTTTTCTGTAACTTCATGGAAAAATTGAAGAGTGTTTTCATTGTAATGCAGATGGATCGATATTTTCAAAATGCAGTTATAGTTCGAATAACACGAAAAATTCTATAATCGTGTTGAATCCCAAAATTTATTAAATCATTATTTTGATACCATGAACTATAGTTTTGATTTGTCGTTTTGTCGAATTCTCAATTGATTGAGAAAAAGAAACCTTTCAGAAAATAAAGTGATAAACTATACCAATAATTCATGAATCAATCCTATAGAGGTCAATAAATTTTTTTCGATTCCTTATCGAAAAAGGTAATCACTCACCATTTTTTGCAAGCCGAACGCTTTTAAGTAGAAAAGAGACTCACCTGAAAGAGAAAAAAATTCAATTATTGATATTTGATGGCATTAATTATTTCATATTTTATGTACAGCAAACAATTGATCTTGAGAAATGTTGGTCATTTTTTTTTGTCAGTAAGCAGGCGCATAGGCAGAAAAAAATTTCGGTGCGGGTTTTGTTATTATGTCGATAGAGTTCGTAACAACTCTGTATGCTTATGACAATTTTTCTGACATTTCGGGGGGGGGGGGGGGGGGGGGTCCAACCCCCCCCCCCCCCCTCCCCCCCCGCCAGGAATTTAAATAAAATAAAAAATTTTTTAACCCCCCCCGAAAAAAAAAATTGAATCTGCTCGAAATTAAAAATGACAAGGTATAGAATATCTAACACCAAAACTTCACGTATCACAGAAATAAGCGACAAATAAGCAACGAAACTGACATTGCGAATATTTATTTCCATATCCAATTTCTTCAAAGGTATTTTGAAAAATTGTAATCTTTAATACTGTTATCATCCGATAAAAGTATTCCATTTCATCACCAAATAATTTTCATTCCATGATTCGATTCATAGTTCTCTTTTTCTTCTCGACCCTACTACATATAAACAAAGCCTGCAACTACCGAAACTCGTCAGCTCTTAAAAATTCCAAATCTCCTTCTTTACATGTAACGGAAAAATTTTAGCTACCCAATCCCACATACATCGCAACCTGAAATACAAAAAGTCACCTCTTTCCCACCGAAAAACTCCTCACGTCCAACATTCAATAACACGACCCAAGGGACCTCTACCCTGGAAATAAATTTCATAAAAATTCACTCGAGCGCGGTTACTCACGATGAAAAATAATATTCCCCGTTATACTCACGGAGAGCTCACAAAAACCGAGCAACAAAAAAAAGCGAGACCGCTCGTCGATTCATTGCGAAACAGGTATCCCAGCGCGCAAAGGGTTTTCTCGTCAACCCGCAAAACGGGAATTTCCCACAATGCGGCGAGTTAATTACAGCCAATCTTGAATAGCTATTTATCTGTGCTGGCAAACTGGACGCACACGTGAAGTGCACTTTGCGGGCACGGAAATTTTCGGAACCTCCTCAAAAGATGGAAGCTCAAGCGTCCGAAGGAAATCGTGTACGGTCATAATACTTTGCATGATCATTGCGTGTGAACAAAACGTTCTCAAATTTCAACCACACATAAGCTTGATACCACTTTTTTTGGCGGTAAATAAAGAACATGAGCTGGGTTTTTCTAGGGCTCGGAGAACGAACAAAAATAGGAGGAAAAATGGAAGGGCTATCTGTGATAGTCGTTCAAGTCGGGATAATAGATGTCGAGCATAAAGATTCCTATCTGAGAAGGGTGGAAATACACCGGTCTCGTTTCTTCAATTGCGAATAAACGCGGAATTGCAGACGGAAATTTCTGCTCCCGTTTTAAGGGTCTGAAATTTTCAGGAGATTCTGGAACATGTTATTACTTGGTAATGGGTAACCACTTGGAGATTATGGTAATCTTGGAACCGGATCGAAATTTTAATGAAAGGATTTTTGGGAACTCACTTCGAACTCCGAAAGATTTTGAAAAACCGTCAGAATTTTGTGAGTTACGATGTAGGTCCAGGAGACAATTGTAATTTTGAAACATTTTCTAGATTCCTTGAGATTTTCTATTATTATCGATCAATCTAAAGAATTTTCAGAAAATTTCGTAGTTAATGATTTGAAAAAATTTCACAAACCCTGCCCGACTATAATAACAAGTAATTTCCTTATATTATGAAAACTGGATAGCAACGTGAATTGCATTACCGTTGAGTCGCAAAATTACGTTTTCATGAAAGCAATTTACCGATTACATAAACACAGTTGACTTTAAGTTCCCGAGGAAACGTTCGTCGCTTTAATGCCAAAGGTTCAACACTGGAAGGGCCAGCAGTGCGTAAAAATAATTACGAGTCGCTACGGAAAAGCAATTAACGCTGCGAATATGAAACGCTCGGTTCACGCGAAAACCAATGTACAAGATAATAGAATCGAACTGCAATTAGCAGACTTGCTTATTATATCACAACTTGATTTTTCAAACTCGAAAAACAAATATAGAGTTCACAATTTCACAGAAATATTGTCACGATGAAATTGCAGTTTCGGGTCAAGTGACTGATTAAATTCAGATTTCGAATTGAAAAAAAAAAAAAAATTCTACCCTTCATAAAGCGGAAGTTTCTGCCATCGTATTTTACAGAATTTTTAGTAGTCATTCTCGTCATAAAATGAAGGAAAAAAGTTACAGAACTCGAGACGACTGAGAGAATATTAATCAATTCTGTTCGATGAATAATGGGTTCTAGAGACATCACATAAAAATGTAGTGAAATTCACAATTGATTTTATCAGTGTTATAAAATTGTCCACGCTCGCTATTTAATTAAAGATTGAAACGGGTCCGACCAAATATTGAGTTATTCCACTGCGAACTCGAGAATTCCATACGAATAAATTTCATATGGAAAACAAAACTTTGCGCAAATTGGGAACGCTTGCAAAAGCGTTTGCAAACAGAAAAGGGGAAAAAAATTCGAAGTACTGTACACAACTGGAAGAGAGAGAGAGAGAAAGTTTTAATGGAGAACAAAGGCGAAATTAAAACTGAAAATATTGGACCCGACAATTTCCCGTCTCCAGAGAAAAGCTTTTATGTTGGCGCAACAGAAAAGATTCTGTCAACTCTCATATTTCCTTCACAGTCGTTTCTCCTCTCGCAAACGTCTCTCTCGTCGCGGGACGCGTTTCCTATGTTCCCAGTTCTCGAAGTACATCAACGTTTTTGACGTACCGCGGTTTCACAATTACAGATATTGATTTTGTTCCGTAGCATTTTTCAGGATACGTTTTTATAAAGCTCAAAAAGACAGGACTTATGTTGTATTTTTTGTCGATGGGAAGGTGTTAAATTCTGCTGAGCTCGCAACTCTCTAAATTGAAAGTTTCTAAACATTCATAAACTCGCAAGTTGAGGTTTCTAAATTGAGTTGTGCTGAATATCTTGAGATATTTGCATTCATTAGATTGGCCATTTTCCTCATCATCAGCATTTTGATCAATATTCTCCGCTTTCCGATGTTATAAAATTCCCTGTCAATTTTCTGATTCAGTTTCTAATAATTTGCTGGTCATTCCCTAACTGCGCACGTCCTTCAATATTTTTTTCTTAATCTAAATATTTACATCAGAAATGAAATCATTCGCACCTTTTAGATACCGCGCCCTCAATTAAGTCTCCTTCGAAAATAATTGTTTCATAAACGCTCATTATTCTCACGTACCTACCAATTCCTACTTTTCAACAAGGAATATTTACATCCTTCTACATCTTGGAGAACCCCTATACGAGATAAAAAAACGTCGACTCATAACAATGATCAAGTTGTCGACATTTGTTGATTAAACTCCAGTGCCTTACAATTTCACGTCGTATTGGAGCGCGATTGAACGGGCGAAGCCAACTCTTTCCGGCAAGCAAACGACGAGATTGTATTCAAATATCAACGGGGATGAAAAAAGGCGACGTCGAAGCAAACATCGCAAGGGTGAAACGAGGGAAATTCCTCCATCTCCACGACGGATATTTCCGCATCAAGATCGATGCCGCTCTATCGCGGCGCATACTAATGATTGATAAACCAATTTAACTTAGTCATAGCTTGTCGATTAATACTTTCGACGAGGGAGCTGCGAGTGACATTTTTCCGCGACTACACGCTGATTATTCATGAACCGTCTCGATCGAAATCGATAGCGCCGATCGTCCATTGAACGCGGAAAAGCGATACTTTCGGGCTTAGCCGCTTTTCCCATCGTTATTCATGGGATAATTATTATTAAAAATACGGCATGTGATTGCGCTTATAAATACTAGGGGAAATGTTTGTTATTAGAGATTTTCGTTTGACTAATGTCAAGTTGCTATAGGATCATTGTATGTGTTTAATTCCACTGCATATTTGTAGCTGAATTTACCTTTCGTGATGTAAACAAATTGAACTCATTCCGTATGAACAAAGGAATTCTGAATTTGTTCCTAAAACTGGTAAATATCACGAAAAAAAAGAACCATATTGCAATCATTTTTCATCCTCTAAAATAATCCAGTCAAAATCACATTTTTCAATTATTTTTACTCTTACGTAATTCTTTCTGAAACCTTTTCAAAGCCAACAAATTCCCTGAACGAAATACTTCGTTTTTCTATGTTGAAAACTTCGAAACACGATTAATAATGTTACGAAACGATGGCGTAAAACGTTTTAAGAGTGCGGCCATAACGTCAATAGTTGAGCGAAATTAACTTTGCAAGTAGAATATAACCATTTAGTGCAGCTTTCCTTAGTCCTTACATAAGGTCTTCATGAGTCCACAAACTTTAATGACTACAACCGCGCTTATGTGATTCCCTTGTACGAACATTCACATCGATAAACTTTGGAGTATATTACGTAACTCGACATATTGTGCCACGTTCAATGGAAACACATGTTTTCAGCCGAAATATTCTATGGAAAAAAGCGTATTCAGTCATCTAAATAATGTATAGAAACAAACGGTATCATACTCTAGCCATAGATTGAAAAGATTCGAAAACACGTGATTCAGAACGTAAATAACGCAAAAGCTTCTCCTGAAAAATGTCATGGATATTTCTTCGGGTGGCATATTGTTTTTCTCGTTGATTACCGAGATTGTACATGTTTTCGTGTCGAAGGGATGGCAATTTTTCAGCCCTTGTTGCGTAAACAACTTCGTTGCACTCAAACTTTCTTTGCGCCTGGAGATATTTCAAGTTGTATCAGCGCGATGATTGAAACCCTTGTTGTGAGATATGTATCGCTCTCTGCATCGATCTTGCTAGGTATATATTATCACGACGGCGCAAAGTTCTCGATTTCATATTCGACATTGGATTGTGCGTATCTCTCTGTTTTTTGTCAAAACCTCGCATTTTTCACCATCATTGAACTTTTAAAATGTAAAGAATGATATAAGAATCGGTAGATACATTGGTCATATTTTATCTGATAAGATTTTACGTATTATTTACAAAAATTTCATTGGATCATCATGTGTTTTTCATGAACTATAAATGGATGATATGCGCCGTTTTTTTGGTTTATGGTCATGAATCGCTAGAAATTTTTGATTCCTTTGTTGTATGACCGAATACAAGAATCTTATTTTTGAATGAAAGACTGACAATTGGATAAAAATGTGATCTAATGTTTGAATATATAACGGGATTGGGGGAAATACCCTACGAAATCATGCGATGCAAATTCAAGATGTAAATTAGAACAGACGGGTGCTTCTACTCAAATGAGAAAAGTAATTGAAATCCAATGAACTCAATACTCCTGTAAGGTCAGTCAATAATCAATACTGTCGACGGAAATAATTCCTCAATAAATACTAATGGAATTCTGCAAGTCGCCTACACGGAAATAAATCAAATGATTTTCATTTCACAACGTATTTGCACATTCCTTGCATGGATGCAATTTACAAGTGTACAATTTTTCAATTTTCTTGATAATACACAAAAGTGTACTCCATCACAGAAAATGACCACTCCAATCACCATAAGTTTGAATTTCCCTCAAAGTTCGCAATCACTCAAATTTTTTTTTCGACACTCAATGAAAAACAAGTCAACGATACCAAAAATCAGGAAATTCCTGACTCGAATCGCCAACAAAGCTCCAATTTCTCAGCGATCGTCGTAGGTTTCAAAAAATTTGCTCGCATCCGAGGTTCATAAATCGAATCAGAGATTGTAAATCATGGCCTGACAGTTTTCTCCAGCTCCGAACGGGGCAAGAAAGACGCCGAGCATTAGCTCGCGTTCCACATTCCCTCCCGGAGCTACCAATTGCACGAAAACGGCGACGTTACCGCGGGGAGAGATAACTCGCTCGAATTCCAGCAGTGTCGTTAGCAAAGGTGATTTCGACGCGCCGAATCGTTACCATCCCGAAACACCCATGAACGACAAATTTAGCGTGAGATTAGCCCCCCCCCCCCCTCCCCGAAAATTGACTGGTTTCCTCCGGATTTGCGACGTGCGCTTCATTTTCACCGTATTTTGTACAGCGTTTTAAAATGTATCTTAGTCATATTGCATACAGTTACAAGTGAAACATAAAATTAAAAATAGTGGTTGGAATTGTTGTGCATAAAAAATGTCTCCATAATTCATTATTACTCATGAGTAATTTTATTACGAATAGGTAAGTAAAATTCAAGCTTCAGAAGCTTCCCAGAAGCATTCAAAGACTTGCTCCATTCTATAGGATATCATATGAAAAATTGGGAGTATCCCGAGGGGTGATTCACTATGGGAGCCAACTTGGGAATCAAACTGGGAGTCATGATTTCCGTGACTCCCATTGACTCCGATAATGGGAGTCACGGGCAGGGCCGTCCCTAGGTTTTTCAGGGTCTGAGGCACAGATTTTAGGCGGGGTTCCTCAATTAAATGTTGTTACGAATAATAAATTGGAATTTTGACGTTTCGGAAATATTAGGAGTCCTGAAAATATTAGAATATAGGAGTTTTAGAATTTTCAAGATAGAAAATTATTAATTTTTGACATTTTTAAAGGTAAAAACTCCAGGTTTTTCAATAAAGTCTGGAAATTTTGCAATTTTCAAACTTTTCACGTATTTTTGAGTTTTAAAGTCTAGAAATTTTGAAATTTTTGAAATTGCAGAACTTTGAAATTTCGAAATGATGAAGTTATGAACTTGTAAAGCTTTGGAACTTTAAATATTCGAAAAATTATAAAGTTCTGCAGTTTTGTAAATTTCGGAAATTTAACAAAGTTTTGAAATGTTTTCATATTGAATTTCTTGAGAATGTTTAAAAACTTTTAAAATTTAGAGTATGTAAGATTAAATATTATCAAGTTTTGACATTTTAACAGTTCTGGACATTTCGCAAGTTTTGAAATGCTCGAATGTTTTGAAGTTATGAAGCTTAGAATTTTCGAAATTTAAGAAGTTTTTCAAATGTCGGAATTTTGAAGTTTTAGAGAATTTTCAAGAACTTGGAAGTTTTGAAGACTTATAAAGATGAAAAATTATCAAGTTTTGACATTTTTAAAGTTCGGGGAATTCCGCATACTTTCAAGTATTTTGAAGTTCTTAAGTCTAGAAATGTCGATAATTTTGGAATTTTAGAACTTTGAAATTTCGAAATAATGAAGTTTTGGAACTTATAAAGCTTTGGAATTGTGAATTTTTGAAGAATTATGAGGTTCTGAAGTTTTGGAAGTTTCGAAAATTTTACAAGTTTTTGAAATGTTGGAATGTTTTGAAAATATTCGAAAACTTTAAAGTTTTAGAATTTTTAAGATTGAAAATTATCAAGTTTTGACATTTTTACAGTTCTGGAAATTTCGCATGTTTTGAAGTGCTCGAATATTTTGAGGTTATGAAGCCTGGAATTTTATAAATTTTAGAAGTTTTTCAAACGTCAGAATTTTTAATTTTTCAAGAATTCCCAAGAACTTGGAAGTTTTGAAGACTTTCAAAGATGAAAAATTATCAAGTTTCGACATTTTTGAAGTTGTGGGAATTCCGCATACTTTCAAGTATTTCAAATTTTTGAAACAAAGAAATTTCAAAATTTCCAATATTTCAAGATTTTAGAGTTTCGAAGTTGTAAAGTTTTGAAATTTTCCAAAATATTGGAACTTTCAAAGAAATAGAAATTTCGGAATTTAATGAAATTGTGAAATTTTGAAGAATTATAAAGTATGTACTGATAAATAAAGTTTATAAAGTTTCGGAAATTTCGTGAGTTTCAAAAATGTTCGAATTTCGAAGTTTTCGAAAATGACCAAGAACATTCAAGTTTTTGAGAATTTCAAAGATTACAGGTAATTAAGTTTTGACATGTTTCAAGTTTGACATCGCTGGGAATCATGACTCCCAACTTGGGAGTCCTGACTCCCAAATCGGGAGTCATGTGGAGTCGACTCCCATGACTCCCATTTATCGGAGAGTAAATCGCTCCTTGGATTATCTCTAAATTCATAACCACCCTCATAAAAATAAAATCGAACTTTACAAATTCCAGTCTAACTAAATCGAACATTTCAAAATTTTCTGTTTTCAATCCCTTGAAGCTACTTTTCTCGAACAATAAAGAAAGGAATTCGCCAAAACGCAATCGCAAACCAAAAAGGAATTAGGGAAAGAAGATGGCTCAGCGTGTTTCCTTTCCAAGTCGATGTGCTCTTGAGTCTCGACCTGTCCCCGTTCATCACCTCTCGGCGCGCGTTTCAATTTGTCTCCCCGGCCTCTGAAGTAACCGCGCGCGGTCTCATTAGTCGAGGGTTGAAGGAACGATATCAACCCCCTCCCCCCTGCCCCTTCTTTGCACCCCTGACAACTTCTTCGCTTGCTCTTTTCCCCTCGCTCCCTCCCCTTCGTTCATCTCGCTTCACAATCAACCCCCAGAGAGCCGAATCCTTCGCCTCAGGTATTCGCCGAGGCTGGGACAAGACTCGCGCAACAATTACTCGCTCCGGGACAGTAATTGGCACGATGAAAACGAAGCTCCCATTTTACCTGGCCGACTCGAAACCTCATCGAGTATCAGCGCGATGATGTCTGGGGGGCTTCATCCGCACCGCGAACTTTGCTTGATGGGCGCGGCTTCATAAACCCCGGGTCTGGTAAACTTCACTGGGAATTCGAGTTATGTAATTTGCCACCCCCCTCGCAAGGTACGCTGCTCGTGCTTCATTTTCGGTTATGTGAGTGTTCGCGGGTTTCGATGACTTTGTTAGGGGTGAAACACGTCGAAGTGCTTTGTTTTTGGGGGGTGATTATCAACTTTGGGAAATCGCTTACGTGACTTGGGTTCGTTGAAAGAATGTTATGGATTGGTAAAGTGATGACAGAAATAAGAATAGCACTGTCACACAGAAAAAATTTTTCTAGGCGAACGACTACAACCCTAATTTGGTGTGGATTTACATTCGCTGAAACTTAATCCAGAGATGAATTTGCTTTATAGCCCTCCAATCTTTCAGGATTTTGAGAAATCAAAAATATATTCCGAAGTTTTCTAATTTTTCGAAATTTGGAAAAACTGGAGAGTGATGAAGCATAACAAACTTCGAATCCAGATCCAGTGCATCAACATCCATGGAAAGTGTAGTGTAATTTTTCGAGCAGACATTTGCGTGCGTGTGTTTGTCACTATGTAATAAAAATCTGGTTCAGTAAGTTATTAATTCAGCAAAATCACTCACTGATATTTTAATGATACAACTATGAATAATCCCCCCCCCCCCACCCCCCCCCCGCAATATTTACGAAATTCGGAAATGATGCAGCCTTAAATTATTGAGGTTGGAAATTCCGAACGAATCAGTAGAACAATACTAAATTCTTGGTTAATCGATGGCACAAATTATCTAAAAAAATATCATCAATCAGCGTTACCAATCCGTCGTAATTGGAAAAAAATGTCTTCCGCATTATGATGATTGAAAATGAATATTCTTGAAATCTGAAACCCCAGAAAACCCGGAAAAATCCACTTTGTTTCCAATGCATTAAAAATGAGTTCAGAAACGCTTCTCCTGCAAAGCTTTCATTATAACGGCAATACGCAAAGTAATGAATATTGCATTACCCAAGTCCTACTCCTCTTAAATCCGCATTTTCTGAGTTTAATTTACTAAAAAGCTTGTGCAAAAAGTGGCAAAGCTGCACTTTTCTGGAAAACCGATGCATCATTTCATATTCTCCGTGATCGTTTCCTTCTTTACTTTATCATAAATTTAGCTCTGCACATTTAAATTGAGATGAAGTTTCTTCGAGAACAAGAGCAAAACGTCGAATTGTATTATAAAATACTTATCTCACTTTTTACGCGAGATCCTTGAATTCTTCGCTGTGAAAAAAAGTCGATATTGATTTAATCCCAGGTCGAGAATGTAAACAAGATACACTAAAACAGCTCTAAAACAGTTGGATGTTTTATCTAGTAAATTTGTTCATTGACGAGAAAAGTCGAGGTGTCTTAACGTTTTTATCAACCAGTATAATTTGACTGGTTACGAGTAAAAATTGGGTCACACAGTGAACTCGGTTGAATTTCAATTTATAGTTACCGAAATGAAATCAATGAATTTAGTTGAGCAGTACTCGAATTGATTGCAATCTAATTTTGTCACAGTTGTAATATTTGCCATCCCAAAAACTAAACTAAAACTATAAAACAATGTGGATTTATAAAATTTCTGATCCATCAAAAATCGAAATGCAAGTTTTTTCACTTGATTTGTAATCATTGAATTCAAACATTGGTTTCCCTCAGTTTTCCCAGAAAAGAAACTGTTTCTCACTAAATTTTATAACATTTTTCTCAACCCTTCATTCCTTACCAGTAACCTCGCAAAGCGATCACTGCCAAAGTAAATTTAATAACTCTCGTTTTTCATAACCGAAGCCTCGGATATTTTGCAATATTCAAAACCATCCCCGTATAAACTACTCAAAGAAAATTCCTCGAGACTTTCATAAAACATCCACCGTAGCCGAGCAAAAATTCGCGTAATTTCTCCCGCAAAGTCACATATCATTTAACTTGAATGATGGAGGTTTCGAAGAGCGCGCAAGAGTTGGTGCACGCACGAGAGCTTTTGCGTAAGATGAAGCAATAAAATACGGGGCTGGAAAGGTTAAGCCAACGTGGCTCCCAAAGTACTGCAACGGACATTTCAGACGCGGGCTATATATTAAGCTTTTACCCCTTTTGTTTTGCTCTTTCTTTGCTTTTCCCGCTTTTTCTTTTTTTTCCCTCCATTCTCGCTTTCCGTCATACGGCAGAAGAAAACCCGTGCGTTTAATCCTCCTTTTACCCCCAATCCTGGGAATTTTCTTCCCGACTTAGCAACGCCGGCATTTATTCAACGTCCTCTGTTTACGCGCAAGTACATTTTTCGCGTAATTTCATTTTTCTCGGGGACAGAGAATAATGCACGCGAAATTAAAGCGCGGGTTTGTTAAATATACAACAAGGGATGGTAGAGTAAGTAGAAAAAATAGGACGGATCTTAATTGTAGTGCGCTAAACAAGATTTAATTAATGAGAAAATTATAATTAAATTCTGTTTATCATTCTATTCATTATATTGTAAAGTTTGACAACTAGCAATAATGCATGAAAAGTTTTTCGACTATTGTTCCTCAATTGCTCAAAAATTATGTTCAATTCAATTTCTACCTAGCCTGGAATAAACTCTGCTAAAATAACGATCCCTGAAAACTGTGTCACATTGAAATAATGCAAGCCACGCCAGGAATCTCATCAATTTTTAATAAGCTGATCCACAACATTACGTAATAAGAAACCTCCGACGTGCAACGAATTTTCATCCCTCTCCAGCAATCCACTACAACAACGTTCGATCTAATTTATGCACTCTGAATGTCTTCTCAATATTCAAGAAACATTACATATTTTCATACCGTGTTATTTCGAATTCTCAATAATCAATTACATACTATTGAATCAATACATCGATTAAGTAATTTCACTAAATTTACTACGAAGATTATGTAAAGTTTCTTCTCATTGATTCTTCTCCCACAAAAAAATTCGTCTGTACCTCCCACCGCTAAAAAAACCACCACTAATGAAACACTTCAAAGACCTCTACATTATTCCGAAAACCCCTTCTCTCCTTCTAGTTATCCAGCAATCATCGTTCGACGTAATTGAGGAACTCCGACGATTTTCCTCGGGTGGATTAACGTTGCCCGGGAAAATAAGAAGTGCCGGGGGTAGAAAATAATGTCCCCGGCGAAGGAAGAGGGATGATAGGAAATGATAGAAAGAACGTGGCGGCGGCATGCAAAATGCTGCGTCGACGTTATCACGTCGGAGGCCGAGATAAAGGGGCTGACGCGGTGGATACGTGGCCTTACTATTTTTCACCATACTCTGCTGAGTTTCACTTGGCAGCCGCGCGCGTACTCATCTTCCTTATTGTTCGCCGCGCCCTTCTACCACCCCCGCAATGCGCCTTAACCAAGATTTAGACGCTCACGGGCTCTCCCTTGCATTATATGTTGCGTGACCGGAATTTATTACCCCGGGATAACGTTACCTGCGACTACGCCCCGGCCACTCTTTTCACCTAGAATTTCCTCGTCGCCGCGATCACCGACTAAGCCTTTCTGATCGGGCTTTCATCCTTCGGTTACTCGCCAATGAGGGCTGATCCCTTTGAGCACACGACGCGAATATTTTCCAAATTGTTTTTACCCTTTTGTGGGGCAGAGATTTTCGATGGATTATTTTTACCATCGGGACATTTTTGTAGACGATCAGTGGGAGAAGCTCCGCTCTTTTTTCAACCCTTTCATGATGAATTAAGAGGAGCGGTTGACTTCAGAGTTTTTTGGTGAATACTTATGGATTCGGAACAATTTTTGAGATTTTTTAGAGGAGTTGGAATTGTTTCTCAAGATTTGACAAGAGGATCTAAAAATTCCCTTCCTAACACCGATATGAACGATGAAGCATCAACAAAAATTCGAGAAATACTCAGTTCAAACTCAACTCATGAAATTGTCAGATAAAAAATACCTATGTGATGAAATTCGGAAGAAAATTTCAATATTTATAGTTCTCCTCCATTCTACACTAAATATTCCTTATTTTCACGAACCCTTATCGAAAAAACCAAAGAACTTAATAAACCCATACAAACGCACTCCATCCAATTTTTTTACAATGCCTTCTCGAGAAAACGAAAAAAATCCGTAGCTTTTCAATATTATTCCTGTGACGTCAGTACATTTTCAGTCCCCGTTCTTTAATCTCGCGCCGCGTCCTTAAACAAACGCCGCGAAAGTCAAACGAGAATGGTCCGGTTGAACGTGGAACGACGAAGAAAGGGAAGCTTTCCCTTATTCTTCGTTTCTTTCTCTCTCCCCGCTCCTTTTTTTCACTTTGATGCGTGTTTTTCTCATTTATTTCTACGCCGGCGTCGTAATAGAAGCGGGCATTAACAAGAAAAGAGCAAGGCATCGTGAAAAGCAATGTGCGGGGTTTCGGTGAGTTGTGGCTGGAAAAAGAATGAAGCCAGCTCGCCGTTTCTCAGACGGCGAAAGCCCAAAGAAGAGAGGGAATCAACGGGGAATTTCGTGCTGTAATTGTCGCCGCGGGCGCTAGTGACCCGCGGATCATTTTGATTCGACATCGGATGCTCAGGTTTTAGGGGAAAACGTTCGAACCTATTTTCTTGAGGAATTTTCGAAAAATTGTAGGAAATAAAGAATTACTTTAATCTGCCTTGTATCGTTCACCATGTTCGTGTAATTTCGTGTGGATTCAATAACAAAATGAACCTTTTTAAAAATGGCATCTAGCACTTTCTGAATTTTGAATTTTCAATTGTACCGATGGCCAACTCGGGTGACTTCAAACTGAAAGTGTAATTTTTAGTTACTAGTTTGACACATACATGGCTTAATTAAACCCAGTCAAGTCAAAGAATTTCACATTCCTATCAGAGTTTCGAAAACTGAAGATGATATCGACGATTCTGGAAATTTTAATAAATTCTATAACTGAAGACAAGGACACTTTCAAACTATCTGTACGTAGCAAGCACGTAGCCAGGGAGGGGGCTGAGGAAGCTGAAGCCCCCTCTGAAATTCTGGAAAATTTGAAAAATCTAACACATTGCAGAAAAGTATATTTTGAAAATAAATAGTAAAACAATACTGATTTTCACAAGTGTCAAAGTTTTCGAGAAATCAGATAATTTTGAACATTTTCCGCATTTCAAGATTTTTAACAATTTTGGGAATTTTCAGATTTTTGAGTATTTCGAGAATTTTACAAGTTTTCAGAAGTTTGAAAATTTTCAAAATTACAAAAATTTTGGAAATGCCGAAGTTGTAAAAGAGTTTTGAAAATCCTAAAAGTGCATAATATTTTCATAATTCTTGGAATAACGAAAATTTTACGAATTTCTAACATTTCGAGAAACTTAATAATTTGGAATATTTTTAACATTTCAAGATTTTTGACCATTTTGAGAATTTTAAAATTTTAAAGTATTTTAAGGATTTTGGAAGTTATTGGAATTTTGAAAATTTCAAAAATTTCGAAATTTGGGTAAATTTCGAAGGTTTGTGAATGTTACAAAAATTCTGAAAATTTACAATATTTTCATAATCATTAAAATTACGAAAATTTTACGAATTCTTCACATTTCGAGGAAGTTGATAATTTGGAAGATACCAAGATTTTTCATAATTTAGAGAATTTCGAAAGTTTTCAGTATTTTAACAATTTTCAGAATTGAACACATTTCATAAATTTTAGAGATTCAATAAAGTTTCGAAAATCTTAAGAATTAAGGCAGTTTTCGAAATTCTTGAATTTTTCAAAATTTCACGAATTGTTAAATTTCAAAAAGCTTTTGTTTAGTTGGAACATTTTCAATATATTTCAAGATTTTCGACTATTTGATGAATTTTAAAGTTTAGAAGATTTTACAAATTTCAGAGATTTCAAACACTCATGGAAATTCTGAGAATTAAGGAAATTTTTATAATTCTCTAATAAAACTTTACTTTTTAAATTTGTTGAATCAATTTCGAGTGAAATTCACCTTAGCCCCCCCCCCCCCAAACGAAATTTCTGGTTACGTCCTTGGAACGCAGTAATTTCTCTGAACTCAAACAGACCTGATTATCCATGCATAAAATCCCTTCATCTCAGTATCTTCAGCCAAATTCTTTCTGAAACACGATCCACTTAAAAGGAGGAAAAAGTGCATTCAAAGTTAAAAAAAGCTCCTGCAGCAAGAAAGAACTGATTATAATTTCACGATCCTGCTGTGTTTTTCATGAAATTTTCTCACCATCTCATTACTAAGCTGTTACCGAACTGATAAGACTCGTAAGAAATGCGCCGCCGGCGTCTATTGATTCAACATTACACCCGCGACTGTTTTCGTTTCGCCGATTCTCGTCCTTTTCTATCTTTTACCTTCGCGAAAACTTCGTTTCCCGTTTTACTAAGAGATCTATTGACGCATGGAAAAACTACTTGCCTCGAGTGTATCATTTTCCTGCAATTTCCGAAAAGTCAAGGGAAACAAGTATTCGTCAGCCGCGGCTTGTTTCGCAACTCACAAAAATACTTCGAGCCAACTTTTGCGACGGGCCGGTAACTTTTCTTGCCGGGCTTTTTCATGTTTCTTATCGAGTTCGAAAAAATGTGTGTATTGGGTAGAAGAACGTTTCCTGGGTGAAGGAACTTTGGAGTTTATGTAACTTGAAAATTTTTTATTGGTGCTGATACCTTGAATGGAAGATTGATTGATTGTAAAATGATGTTTGTGGGGGATGATATACGAAAAAAAATACGCAGTGGAAACTTTGTGAATGGAAGATAATTCTGGAATTGTTCGATTTGAATTCCTGAATTTCTGAATGTCTTGAGTGAAAATTTTAGTTTCAGTGTTATTGAGTATCGTACCGTACAATTTAAGTGTGTAGAAGTGATATAATTTTCTTATTCGAATTTTTTGATTTTTTTAACTTGACCAGTACAAGTAAGAATTGAAATAAATAAAAGGAGTATTTCTCAATTCTGATATTCAGAATTATTGATCACAAATATTTTGACTTAGATTCGAAAAATTGACTATTTTCAAAACATGCGATCATTAATTCTCTAGATTCGTCACTTCCCGAATTCTTGAATTTTTAAACGAAGTCAAATTCGCAAAAGTCGCAGAATTACCTACTATGATTTTTCAAATTTTCCCACAGTTTCCAAAAAACTTGAAATATTCATAAAATTCTAAGAATTTTTCGAGGAATTCTCCTGGCACTAAAATTTCAATATTCACTAAAATTTCTTGGTATAATCCTGAAAAATCATAATTTGGAAGTCGCTGAATTCTGGTATTTAAATATCGTACGAAGATACCCTCCCTTCCTCTCTGGAAAACATATGATTTATGATTCGATTTCTTCCAAAACAAAAAGTTCACCAAATTTTCGTCCTCACTACATGAATCGATGAAAGTTTTGCGTTGCCTTTATTTACCGCAGAAGATTGTCTCTTCGTTTGGGGTCGGATTTCATGGACGTATTATAAAGAGCACGCGGTGGCTCAGGAGAGAAAATATCGCCGGCGAGATCGGCGCTCGAGGAAGCGACGTCAGTATTATAGCCGCGAGTTCTCGGCTTGATTGGTCCGCGCTGTAAAGTCTACTTAAGCCTCGTTACGATTCCGCCGGGAAAATGAAGCTTTTTAAATCCGCACATCGCTGCAAGTCCAAGAACTGACTACGATTTAATTGCGTCTCGAAAGGTAAACGAGATTCGCCCACTAAATCGAGCGCATCGATCGCTTCGACGAGATGAAATGTCGCGTTCTAAATACATCGACAAGTAATTATTGGATGGTTTTATCGGTACCGATAGTTTGTTGATGGTTTCACGGTTGATTGATACGAAATAAAAGTTCGCAAAGAAGAAATTTCTCGCTCGATCATGGAACTTTTTTTCGTTCCATTTTTCAATTTCATAAAGTTCTTTGAAGGGGACTTTCAAATTGAATGAAAAATAATTTACGATATTTTAATCAACTTTCGTGGATGAACAAAAATTTGATGGAAGTTTTTCAGAATAATGTGGATCTTAATATTCGATAAATATTTATGGATTCTTCACAAGCGTTACAAGTTTTGTATTGAAATGGAAAAATGATTCTGGACATTGATTGAATTATTTAATAGATGTGCAGACACTGATATTGTGTTTGTGATTCTACGATTTGAAATGTAAAATCAAATTTGACGAACGAGAAATCAATCGTGACATTCGTAGATTGCCTATTTCGATAGTCTCATCGAATCGACTTTCGGATTAATTAAATAATTCCACATATTTTTTTAGAACAGTTTTGTTTTGTTTTTCAGCTTCACAATCTGTAAATTTCAGAACTTCAAAACTCGATAATCTTCACTTTTTGTGTATAAAATTATTGAAATTTGACAGAAATGCTAATTCTGAATCGATTTTCAAACGGGAGTTCCATCCAAACCTTGTAATTATACCCTCGAGTATTTTTTCCTGCTATAAAAAACCAATATACATATCCGAATTCAATCATTTTCCCTAATATTCCAACATTACTCTTTAGAAGAAAAAAAAACTCCTCGTTTCCATGCAAGGGAGTTTTAATCAGCGCGTCTATCGCGAATCGGAAAATATTTCGTTTTAATGACCAATGATGCGCACCGCGGAAACATAAGAAAATCGATATCTCATACCGCCTGATTATCGTTTCTCTTCATATTCGCGCGTGCTGCCGCACTCTCGGTGCAGCTCTTCTATACCTCTCTTTCTCTTGAAAGGACTCTATTCACCAAACCGCAATGTATTCGCTCGGCAACTCCTCTATTACACCAATTTCATCGTTAATTCATTTCCACGTAGTTTTCAGGTTAAATAATTTGAAAGACTTGAGAGCTTTACAGATGAGGAATTGTAGATCGGAAAAGTTTCTGAATACAACTGCAATCACCATAATTAAAACTTTCATCGGCCATAATTAGGTATGTAAATGCACTTCAAAACATTATTTGGATAAGGACATCAGAGAAATATACACTCAAGTTTCACATTTTGTCGGGTCGAATCATGTTTGAGTTTCAAAAGTTTAACAAATGGAAAAATGTAGATCAGAAATGAAAGTTCGCATGTACAATTTCAATTTTATTATTGTGATTGTTAATTTTGAATTGAATACTTTGCATTTTGAACTATGTTAACATTTTCACAAACTGAAAATTGTTGAAAATACTGAGCTCTGAAGTTTCAATGTATTTTTTGGGTCTGCGGAAAATGTGGCTACACAACTTATTTAATTTATCAACATAAACTCAATCTGAGAAAGATTTATATGAAGATGTTCATATATACGTGAATTATGAAAAAAGTAAGCGAAACTTATTTTTTTCTATCAATCAAAAGTAGCTTTTCCGATAATGCAATAAATTTTCAAAATAAACACGTCAGATTCCCGGAAATTGTCAGAAAATAAGGAAAAATCGTCAATTATTATCACATTGACCATTTTAAGAGTGCATGTACGACATTTTTCAACGAAATTGCAACATTATAAAATTTTTCACATGAAATACTTATTCATTTTAAGATAGCTTTGACTGTATAATTCGAAAGTATAGAAAGTTATAACAACCAGCAACTACAGATTGGACAAGTTTTTCCCTCTATAATTACGCTCTTCTTCATTCATTATTGCGTGAAACTTCTTACGTAATTATTTCATGAACTACATTAGCCAGAAAATATACTTTGAAAAACCTAAAAACAGGTAAAATATTGTATGAAAATTGATTGATATCTTCAGAGAATATAAGTCGATATAAAAATGAAGTTTTAAAATGTTTTCAAGTTGACTGCTATTTTCAAAAACCAAAAAAATATGAAAGTTGTCAATAATATTATCGCAAGGTCTTTTTCTGTTTCACACACATGGATCTATATTTTTCCGAAGGTTCCGAGAGCATATTTGAAAAAGATGGAGAAAAATCACTTGAAAAATGGTTTCGGTCTAAAAATGGGAATCTAGGATTGCCTGTTGATTACACGAGATATATCTATCGCGCGTGGACCGCGCTCGCACACACAGGAAATGGTAAATGGCGCGGGCGACGCGAATTTAATGGAAAAGCAATTGATGGATTTTCGAAAGTCACTCATTTCACGTCCGCGACAATAACACGAAAAAAATCTTTTTTAGATCGCGAGATGAAGCACGTTAATCGCATGGAAAATCGACCCCCTTGATAAAGATTTTTATCGAAATAAAGCATAACGTTATCAATTATTCTAATTTAACTTCCTATCACAATAATCCATGATCATAACAGGAAAAATTCAATGCATAAGATTACAGGACAGTTAAAGTAATCGCACGTATTAGATTGGCAAATGATTCAAATCTCCCGAAGAATTTTCATGAATCTATGTTGATTTCTTGAAGAAATCTTCAAGGAATCTTCATGTACCTATGTCCATTTCTATTCTACCCTTTTTTGAATGTCCTTATTACACATGATGCATGATATTTTACACATCAGTCATTTCAAAAGTTGAACAAAATTCTGTTATTCTTCAGTTACGATTATCTTCAGATCCATAAAAAGCACAAATGAGGTACAGAACTTCAGCGAAATTCGAAGTAAATTTCTTTAGGAAATCGTGTTGAGAGGGAAATTCGGTAGGCGTTGCAATGCTCATCACGAGCTTCAAGTTTACATTAGAGTTGCCATTTGTGTTGGCCCAAGGCTATGATTTGCACGACCCGCAACCCATGATAAGCACAAACAGGCTTAAAGCAAGATTACAACTCGCTAGAGAACTGATATATACATATTCTGGCCGTGTCACAGTTGTCACAGTTCACGGACCTGACAAAAACGAGAGAATGAAGTTCCCAAACTTGCATTGATCGAAAATTCAACTAACATCAGGTCAACTCATTTTCCTCATCTTTCTATGTATGATTCAACTTAATTATTCATCCAATCACCGAAAAATGTACTTAATAAAAAATTCACTCGAAGAATGGAAAATTACAATGAATCAAATTGGGAATGTATAAATACATTCGTCAACTGATAATCAACTTCATAAACTTAATACATAATTTCATTAGAAAGTTAGGGGAAACTTTTCTCAATTTCGTGTATTCACTACGAGACAACGTATACACCCTGTACATAGCGTTGCTTCCGCAGTGAATGTTTCCGCGTTCGGTCCAACCTCAACAGTAAATGCATTCCGTACACAACTGGAACGTCCATTTATCGCCGAGCTCTGAAAAGGAGATATTAATTCTCCGTTGTTGTTCTCTCGTGCAGAAATTCCTCGACTGTTACTCCGTCAAAAATCTAACTAATTTTTCTGCAAACTCTGCTGAACTGCGTGATTTATGAACGTTGGGTATGTGTTTCGTGAAATTGTATCATCGACGCATTTTTTACCTTCTCATTCATCAACCGAGTTTGAGTTCTTCAAACTGCGAAAGTTTTCACTGACAGTCATTTTCTAACGAAGTTTCCCTAAAACTGCTTCGACTCTGTCAAACGTGTCACTTATTTATCTCTGATATCATTTCCTCCAGTTTTCCAGGATTAACACTTCATCAAATTTGCAATTTCAATCGCAATGAACCACACGACACTCTCATATAATTCATGTTCCTACACAACCTCAATCCGGCAAAAAGTGCCGACGCGAAACACCGCATTCCCTGGCACCGCAGTGATAGCACCCAGTATATGGTCAGACGCGTCAGCCGTACAAGACTCATCCTCGGTACGCGCGGTTGCTGGTACACGGAATGTGGGCGAGCGGGGGTCGTGTACCCACCTGCCGAGAAGCGTTGTATCTACGGTTATTACACGCTTCCGTTGGCCGCGTTCCACAGTATCCGCATTCAGCCCCCGCCGAATATTCCGCGCATTGTGCCAGCCACGAGAAAACAGGGAATGGCACTCGTCAACTCGCGTGTTTTCCGCGAGCCCAACTTTCGCCGAATCAGCCCGTTAAAAAGCGCTCGCTCAATTAGCGGCTTTCGCAACTCTGTACATTTCCCGTGCTACGAACGGACGGACTTTCTTGCGGGCAAACAATGCCGCGCATCTACCTAATTATCGCTCAGGAATTCGCGTTTGTTCATAATTTGCGCGCGCTTCTAGGATGGTAAAATATATGAAATTGGTTTCAAGGGAATCATTTTAAGAATAGTTCGGTTGTTTCCATAATAGATAATCGTCTACACAATTTTCGATTTTCATTAGTTAATTCTGTCATTGAAAATGTTTTGCTAGTTTAGGTAATTTGTGAATTGGTTCTGCTTGGCCCATTAAACTTAATTACAAAACTTTTGGGTTTTACTGATTTGTACAATGAAACGTGAAATGAGGATTTCAAAATCTCATGGACAAACCAAAAACTCAAAGGTAGCTGTTTCATATTTAGAAGTGAAACAGATTTTTCAGAATACAAAAATTCAGTACAGTGGCTCCGAGTGTTAAAGAGAATTAGTGTACATTTATTTTATTTTTTGGTGTTTCTTTCTGATTTCTATACTTTGTAAATTAGCTATCAACTTATTATGATTAATTTTTCCTCGCTTTTGAGTATCGTGCACACATTTTGAAAATTCCAAACGTTTGTGTTTCTATCTCTGCGACAACGTTCAAAACGCAATTCGTATGAATCAGAAATTCAGTCACGAAATGACTCAAAATTATCATAAAAAAACAAAAGTTCCGAAATTCGCATACATTCCCTGGACACAAAACGTGAAGTATAATTTCCGAAAAAATTCTTAAGGTAATAATTATTAATATGATTATTAATATAATTATTATTATAAATATAATTGAAGTCAAAAACTAATAATAATTAAAGATAATCCATTATTATCAACTAAACGATCAAAATCATCATGAATAGAATTCATTTTTTTAATGAAAAAATATCATACAGTAGTGTTAATCAAGTGGCTCCATAAAACCATCAATAATCACGTATATGTAATACGTGTTCACGACGCAATCAGTTGTTCGATGATTGAATTTCGTCATCGATGCGCGTAAAACAATATTTGTCAATTTTCATATAACTTCCCGAAAACTGAGTATCAGTGCAATAACGTAGTTTGCCATATTCAAAATACACAAACGTGATTTTTCGCGATAACGACGATCGCTGTTCCCGTCGCAACAGTGAAAACGTTACTGGAAGATATTTTCATACAGTTTTTTCTGTGAAAAGCAGAAAAAAAGGTCTACGTGGAGGAAAAAAGAAATAAATAAAAAATGCATTACGCGGAAAGAGCGGCTCACATCAAGAGATTACAACTGTTGCACTAAACCGATATTGAATTATTAAATCTGAGGGAAAATGTTTTACAAGAATTTCAAACAAAACGTGATGTGAAAGATCGGATTATTATGTAAAAAATGCATTTTACAGAGCCGGAAAAAATGTACGTTTCATGGGAAACTTTTGTAGTGTACATTTGTTTCAACACGAAACATATAATGCTTCTACAAGTCTTTCAACTATTTTCACTATAGATATAATTGGCACCTATCGAAAGTTCTCTAATTCATAAAATTCCCCGAAAATGCATATCCTTAAATTTGACTACTCAGCTATAATTTTCATCCTTGTATTATATTACCTCGACAAAAAAGGAAAGAACGAGACTGTTTTACGAATAAACGTTCGTTGTAGTTTCAATGGCATTTTAATATTTCGCAAAATACCACCCTGTTCGGAACGCTCACTCTAAAAACCTGATTCTATGGATCGCACATGACGAAGACGATGAAGAATGGAGCATATTTGTTGTAAACAGCAATTTCTAAATAGATTTGGCAATCACATTAGTCGCTTCTCAGTGGCTCCATTTGAAAGTCGAACGTATACCGAACGATAGTCAACGGTATAATCTGTGAGGCGTGCATTTCCGCATCGGAGTGAATAAACGATCAATCTCTTCGGTTCGCGTACAAACTATCGCAGAAGTGATTACAGAAATGTTTGTGAGCGCGCCTAACATCGATATTCTTCAAAAATGGTACCCGCATTTGTTGCACATCTATCATAATTTCGATCGGATTTATCATCGAGTTTTTCGATAAAGCGTCATTTCAATAAAAGATTTCCAGTTCGTAACGCTTGTTGAATTTTCAACAGGTACTCGGAAATCATCGGATGATCAGCAAGTTGTAATAGATAGTATTCGGTCGTGGAATATTTTGTCATTATTTTTTCGCTCCTTCAAAATCTATTTCGAGAACAATTTTGAAATCTTCCAATATTGACTATTGTAACATAGGAATTGGTTGATGTTTTTTATCATCATTTTTGATGATAATTATATTCATTTTCTTATGTCCGACAAGCATCTATTTGTGTGTGTACTTTAGTTCGTTTCCGTATGTGTGTTCTCATTACGTTTATTCCATTTTTTGTAGGTTTTGTAGGGGAGAATACCCTTGGTTGGGACGCTTTTAGTTTTTCGTCAATATGAATAACAAATTCAATAATATTGATACCTTTTTTTACTTGCACATGAAGTTTGATGCCTAGTACCCAGTAAACGGTGAATTTGCCGCTAATTAGTCGCTATTTAGTTGTGGAAAAACTAACTTTGTCGCTCTTATTTTTTGAAAACTATAGCGATTTCTGCTAACTTCACATGAACTTGACAAAGCAAAAGTTCGAAAAATGACAAAAATGCAAAGTGAGCTAGTGCTGAATTTTCCGCTAATTAGTCGCTAATTAGTTGTGAAAAACTAATTTTGTCGCTCTTATTTTTTGAAAACTATAGCGATTTCTATTGCTAAGTTTATGGACATCCAAAATTCGTAATTCACGGTAATCGCTACCTCAATTCACATGGCTTTGGCAAGAAAATCCACTAAAAAAAATCTAGAAGTGCGTAGAACATTCAAGAAATTCAACTGAGGGGAAAACCACAGACAATATGGGCGTATTTTCTTGCACACAACAGCATTTTGCATTATTTTGACATTTGTATCCGAATATAAGCCGCACCACGTTTTTCAAGCTCTAAAAAACCGAAAAAGGGTGCGGCTTGTATTCGAGTAAATACGGTATTCACTTCCGTCAGTTTTCGTTCGAATTTCGATTAACTCCCAGTATTCATTTTCGTTTATATGTTACATTTGAACGGGATAAACAATAATTATTGATCGAACTCGCCAGGTTATCAGTTAGGTATTGGAAAATAATACTTCATCTCTTGATATGAAACAGATAACAAAATGATCATTAAAATTTGTTGGCTAGATACGTTTATGCTTTAAAAAAGATATCACAAAATAAATCATTCTAACTTTTCTTGAATCAATCATCATTTTTCGGACATCTTTGAGTTAGTACTCAAAAATATTTGGATATTCATTTTAACCTTCGAATCCGTAGAAACCATTTTCTCCCTCAAGTCATTACAATTTGTCGATGAATTCATTCAGGTAAGTGCACCATTTTTCCTTTAGTTTTTTATAAAATTACTTCTCATAATATAAGACGATCAAACTTGAAAAAAAGTAGATTATTCCACATTCAGTCACACATAATTTTTAATAACTTGATTTTTGAGACAGGAGATACATTTTTACATAGGATTACGTATTTCTTTTTTTATTATTACTTATTTCACTAAAGTGAAAAGTATCCATAAAATACATCATAAAACTTCAATCGACTTTATCATCAAGTTTAATCCATGTTCTATAATTCAGTTAAGCTCCACTTTTATGAAGTAAGAACTTTTATCATGCTAGTTGCATTTTTGAGCAGGTACTTAGAAATAATCGGATTATTCATCACGTTTCAAAATCCATTTAGTTGTGTCATAATTATCTTTTTATTTTCTGAATGGTTTAGATTCGTAATGAATTGTTATTGAAAAAAATCTCCGCAATTCTGAAAAAGTATCGTGTACTTGAATGAACTTTGAGGGTAATTCTTTGCAGACGATTAACATTCCTCAAAACAACTGGTGATTCCAACAGATTTTCATGAAACTATACACATTTTTCTGAATCCTTTACTAACGTATTTTTATTGTTAGTTGAAAAATATATTATACAATTTTTCCCTAACCTGTTCATAAAAAACGGCATTTCACTAAAAAGTCGTAATTTATTAATTAAAACAAGCCATATCTAACTCATGTGAAGATTTTTCATAATTAACATATTCAGCTGGATACATAAACCTTGCGCTCTCGCGAAGTTCGTTCTTCTTAATAAACTTTCAATACTCCGCTTGCGATATTTACTTTACGTTCAATGCAAACATGCAATTATGAAACATGAGTTTTTTCATTCGTGTTACATTATTTTCATTTCAAGCTATATAACTGGAATATGGAAGATTAATATTCACTCTGTAGAAAAACGTAATATTTTTCGTGACGTTGAGACAAAAAATATGATAATTCAAGAACACAAGTGAATTTTATCAATTTTTTTTTCATTAAAAAAATGTTACATACTTAGAAACGTTCAACTTTTATTTAAAGCGAAATAATGTTTTCAATGAAAAGTTGCAGAAAGACATGTGTTGTACCATTTTTTCATTTTACAGGGGATAACATAAATAAAATAAAACGTTCCTGCAATATGGTTTTCTTTTTGTACTTTATTTGAAAGTTATGGAAATTTCGTCAGCAGTTTATTTATTCATCTTTTTTATATTTTCCATTTTATCCATATTATTCTCGTCTCAGTCTTCTACATTTCAGGAACTTAGTAAAACACTTCAGATTTCTAAATAGCCCGTCACAAAAATTCTAATTTTCAATTCCAATTGAGGTATGTCCCTATTTCCTGTGGAGAAAAGCATGACAATAATCAGGGACTAGGGATGATTAGGGAAATTTACCTAACATTTTTTTAGGTTTTCCGAATGGAAAAAAAATTCACACGAGTTTAATCAGTCCACGGAAAACTCCAAGCTATCCCAAAATTTTTTATAAAAAAAAAAAGTTTTCGAGAAGTGCTGCTTGATGAAAATTTTACAAAACCCCTTAAACAAACAAGGATATCCTCCCTAACGAGAAAATGTTTGAGTAAAAAACTTCAAAGAAGAAAATATACATTCGGTAAACACACGAACTCTTCGGGCAGAAAATAACGAACTTCCTCGAATTCCAAAAAAATGAGACAAGTCAACGCTAATTGACACTGCTGGACACAACGAACTAAACGAGACCGGAAATCTTCGATGCATTCAACAATGGAAGTAACTATGAGATATAACGACATACCAAACGAACGCCAGGAACACAAATAAAATGAGTAATCACGGAAATATTCGAGGCAAAGAAGAAGAAAATCATGAATAACAATAAAGATGCTAGCCAAACAATTATTTAAAGAACCAAGTGTCGCCTATTTTGAAAAAAAAGTGCGACCAATCAATTTCGTCGAAGCATGGTATAATGAAAATTACACCAAAGAAATGTCCTAAAACTTTCCTAAAACTTCAAGTAAGTCACCAAGAGCTTTCAGTACTTCAAAAACACACGAGTAAAATGCCTATATAATTTATCGACAAATTATTTTGTTTTAACCATACAGTTTTGTTAAAAATAGTTGTAAACAAGCAAAAATCATAAAATGGCAAAATTCCCGATTAAATTTTCAGTTCCCACTCCCTAAATGCAAGCGGGCATTATATATAATGAATTATTAAGAACGTGGACAAGCGGCACGTTCTTAATAATTCATTATATATAATGAATTATGAGGAGCATATCATATATATATATATATATATTTCCCGTTTCGGCGGTACGATTTTGCAATTTTGTCAATAATAAGCGCAATAACTACAGTAAATAAAAATGCGGCAAATTTGGAAAAAAACTCACCGGACACGTTCGCCACTAGAAGGCTGACGAAGACGACGATGGGATCCACGTGGCGGCGTTTTCTCCTCGTGCGGGATCGTCGCCCGCCCGAATAAATTAGCCGCATCGCGGCCGGCTCGTACACTCGTCGATTCTCTACACATAAAAAAAGGACATTTAAAAAATTCCCACCAAAAAACTAACCCTCTTAAAAATCTTTTCAATGAATTTAAGAACCTGAAGGTCCCACAACATTTATATAAGTATACAAATTTGCCCTCGATACGAAATCACATAATTACTTCAAAATCTTTTTCATCATCAATTTTACTTATAAAATACTAGTGATGTAGACAATCGAATTGCCAATACAAAATGAGACCCTAAACAATCAAAATACTAAAAAAAATTCGGTTATTTTCATTCATAAAACCATAAATATACCAATGTATGATCAAAAACAGTTTGTTTCACTTTATTTTGAAAACTACTAATCGAAACTAAAAACAAACCTGCAAAATTCAGGATGATCAAAAAAAAATTTTCCACTTTCTTGCTTGAACCAACACTTATCAAGTCTACTTATTATAATTTATGTTCACCTGAAAATGGAGAACTAAAATCCAAAATTTTGATTTTTAATTACAACCACAACATAATCGATCGAGGGAATTGATATATTAACAGTCTACCCTACTGTCAGAATCTAGGGGTAAAATTGTACCAATTTATAATAGAAAGTCGGCGAAAAAAACCGAATTTTCGCGGGGGTGGAAAAAGCGCGATTCAACCCTGTTCGAGCGAGCGCAACGGGCGCTAAAAACGAACTAAGGGATATTTCAGCGTAGACGCGAAACGGGATGCCGGGAAAATCGGGGCGGCTGCGCAATTGCACTTCCTTGAAGGAAAGCACGTCGGATAGCTGCTCCTCGCTGTTGGTATAAATTAAATATCGAAACGCTATTACCGCCCCGAGGAAGTTGCCGGGCAATAGCGATGCTGATAAATTTCACCCCCTTTGACCCCTCCTTCCCTGGTAATTGGAACCCCAAGAATTAAAGACCGCTTAATTCAGAAAGCTAGAAGTTCGCAAAATAACAGGGAAATTCTATTTTCAAGTAATAGCGGCGTTGAAAATAATGAGCAACGTAAGATGGATAGAAGGTTATGAATTATAAAAAAGTCTGAACACAAATTTTCAGGTACAATGAATTGATTATATTATATTATTAATTGTTAGATAATTATATTGGAATTATACACATATGTATGTATATGGGAAGGGGTCGTGTATATTATATAGGTATATTATATGCTATAGAAATTTTCGCAGGAACTGTAAAACTCCTGAGGAATTGACAACTTTTACAGAGTCATCGCGGATTCCGTAATTCTAATTGTTGACGAATAACTGTGATGTTTGTATTTAATTGATTCAATTTTTTAAACTCGATAATAAATGAAGCGATTTATAGGACGTTAGAATTTATTAGCGTACCACAATTTTTGTGGGTGTAATGGACCGGAATGGAGTGCTGTGAAGTAATCCACTTTGTTCGAGACAAAGCCACTTATCAAGTCTCATTAATTACGTTAGATACTAAATAGCGCGCGAGCCAAGTCCTGAATTCTACATGAGATTTCGCACCGTACATTCTCGTTACGAAAGTTATGAAGAATAATCACCTCACAAAAACACAATATTGAGTATCCCAAGTTGAATAAAAATTTTAATGAGAATAATCTGCATGTTGACGAGTGCGTATTTTTGATTATTTATACCGCAATGAAAAATACGACAAAATTCGTATTTACGGGATAATTTATCCAACCAAAATAATTATCTATGATTGACAAAAAAAATGCCTAGTCATTTGAAAAAGAGTGGATAAAAATTAATTTAAAACATTTTTTCCAAGTTGAGAATCAAAATGACTGAGGTCTTATGAATTTTTCTCTTTTATTAAGAACAAAACGAATAGCTAGTGAATTTTTTCTCGAGGAATAAAAGTAATAAGGTTCATGAGTTTTCATTCGTTTTATAATTTGTTTCTTTTGTAAAATTGAATGAAAAAGACACTTGTAGACTTCTACCAGTTCAAAAATGCGAACTGAAATCATATCAAGCATGACACGTTTTCTCGACTTGCATTTTTTCCTTTTTTTCAATATTAGTATTATATTACAGTATATATATTTTCAATATTAGTATTATGTACAGTATTATAACTCTTGAATAGTTCATTATCATCTGTCTAGCTATTTTGCATACAATTCAAAACCTAATAATTATCTATAATCTTATAAGAATCGACAACATTTTTATCGAATTTCTGATTTCTATACAAGAAGTTCGTTTCTTATTAAGAAATTCGCATCAAGTCATTTTTTTTATCCGAAAATTTTTCAAACAGTCTTACAAGAGGCACGATTTTTCGCAGGATTTTAATTCTGTTTAGATAGAATAAGAACTGTGCATCTTATAAGGAATTTGCAGAATTTGAGGAATTTCAGTGATACGAATTACTGAAATTCCATTAAAATTCGAAATAAAAGAAGAAAACAATTGAAATACATATATGTAAAGAGATGAAATAATCAAAAAACAGTAAATATGTGAAAAATGGAAATTTATATGTTAACATATTTTAGATTTTCAATTTTGAAAATATAGAATAATAAATTCTTTCAGCCTTCCAATCATTGATATGAAAATATGAAATATTCCACATTTATTGAGGTTGTGATCGAAACTTGACATGAAACATTAACAACTACCCTGATAGAACAAGTTTACATCAAAGATATGACCGGATTTTTATGCAAACTTTATGCAAACTTTGCACAAATCCTCATGTAAAGCGTTTGCACAAAATTTTGCGCAAATATGCATCCAATATCAAAATTGGTGCAAATTTTATGCAAACGTTTGTATTCAAACGTTTGCATAAAATGAAATTGCATGAAATTTGCACAAATTTCGTGCAAACTGTTTTATCAGGGCACGTTCTAAAATGAAAAAAAATTGTGGGAATCGTCTTAATAAACAAAAAATATGGCGACCAAAAACAAAGAAGTTTTGCGCATAGATCCAGTGTGAAAAATGCTCAAAAAGTACAATGACAGTGACGATGTCGCAATTTTGTATAAAAAACGCGATTACTCGTCCAAAATCAGTGCTTTTTTTGGATTGGAATCAAAATACGACCCTCCCGACCATGATTTCGACCGTTACGGAAAACGCAGCAAATAACGTCGAATGTCAATAATGTAACAATTCCTCGTATTTCCACAAAATGATTCAATCTTACCCCAAGTATAAAAATTAATTTCTTGATCACAGTTAATGTCCACATCTTTCGTACCATCCGTTTCACTTTTTATTCGCGTTTTTATTGGTTTTTAGCAACATTGTGGAAAGGTTACTTGTGTTTCATACGCGCCAAAAAACAACACACCGCAAGGGGGGTGGAAAAAGTTTTAACGGTTTTAACGTTTTTCTAACTAGACCACCCTGCCATCTTCATGGCGAACGACGTAATGAAATTAGCGTGTGGTGAAGTGTTCGCAAATGTATAAAATATTTTCTCTACTCATATATGTATCTCTCTCTCACACATGGGAACCTGATAGGTTAGAAAGAGACATAATAACACTACTGATGCGAACTTGAGTCAAGTTGCTCTGAAGAAATTGCTCACTATGTCTTCTGTCCTCTTTTTCGCAAGTGTCTCTATCTCTCTCACTCTCGCGTACACAACAATTTTTTCCCTATTTACATTTCGCATTATATACGTATATTTCTGCGATTATTACATGTACATTCGATCACTCACACACACTATTTACTTCATTTACTTCAATGCATTTACATCAAATATGTCCATAATTTTCATAGATTTTGTCCAAATGTGCACTTTTCGTCCTCGCAAATCAACGCCCCATGCATCGAAAAGCGTCTCGTGAAATCTCGCCACTTTCTCACGGGTCAGAATAAACAAACATTTCTACGCCCACGCAATTTTCGCTAAGTTTGTTATTATTGCAAAATAGTTCAGCTTTTTTGTCATGAACATTCTTGAGAGTTTGTTGGCACTTTCTTAAATTTTCATATCAATAAACAGTGTTTTTGTTGATGTCGGGAAAACTTCTAGAATTATTGATAATTTGTAAAATATCTTGAAAATGACTAAATTCGTAATTTACTACATTATTAATTTTGTTTTGGAGTGAGTCACTAATATGTATCACAAAGCTACATAAAAATATTTGAGTTTTTTAAATTCCAAAATTGATGCAAATTTATCATTAGAATGTTAAACTGGACCATTAAAAACTGAAGTTTTAAATCTTTAATTTTTCGAATTTTGGATTATTGTAACCTTTTGATCTCTAAAGTGTGTTTTTTGTATTTGCTTTTTCTCGAACCGAGAAAATTAGAAACTAAAATATTTAAATTTACGTATTTGTTATCATCTTTTTCTCGTCAATAAATTGTTCCTTTTTTTTAGCTCCCACAACAAAGAAAGTAACAAAAAATGCTGGAAGTGGGTGTTCGCGTCGTTCGGGGGCCAGACTGGAAATGGGGAAACCAGGATGGCGGTGAGGGTTTTGCGGGTACAGTCGTCGAAGTCGGAAAACCGCCAAGTGCATCGAATTCGGCGTCAAGTCCTGGTGTCGACAAAACCCCCGACAAAACAGCGATCGTGCAATGGGACCACGGCTCGCGCAGCAACTACCGCATTGGATACCAGGAAGCTTATGACCTTCTGATTTTCGACAATGCGCCGACGGGAGTGTTGCACCAATCTATTGTTTGTGACGGTTGCAAACGAAGAGGAATCAACGGCATTCGATGGGAGTGCTCACAATGTTTCGATTACGATTTGTGCACTCAATGTTACATGGCTGACATTCACGATTTGGGCCATGCCTTTAAGAGGTTTTTGACATCAAATGCTGTTGGGTGAGGAAATTTCAGAGGTGTCTGATAAATTCTGTGGATTTTCGTAAAACTGAATTTTTTAAAGAAAATCTCGGGATATTTTGAGTATTGAATATTCGAATTGATGAGTTTTCAAGCTTTCGGATTTGTAAGTCAAGTTTAAGAGTTTTCTATTATCTCTTATTATTATATATTATTTGAAGAAATTTTTCAAATGCAAGTTTTCTGAAAAATATTTGCATGTGAAACTTCCAAGAACAATTATTGTTTCATCAAAAATTCACTCAGTTTCAACTGTATTTTCTAACTACCTTGAATAATAACAAGATCTGTCTTTTTTATTTAATTAAAATTTGATTTTTTTTGTACAGGGTGCAGCTGTGTCCCAGAGAAAATTGCACAAAAATAGCTTTAAAAGGCATCTTCATTGGTGCAAAAGTAAAACGTGGCCCAGATTGGGAATGGGGAAACCAAGATGGTGGACGAGGTAAATTAGCTTTCCGAATTGTTCCTACATTTTTTTGCCTTTCAATCGCAGCTTTAACCTGGCTCAAAAATTACAGGAAACACAGGAAGAGTCATGGACATCCGAGGTTGGGACAACGAAAGTAGCAAATCTGTCGCAACTGTCACTTGGTCCCTGGGAAATACCAACGTTTATCGTTTAGGCTACAAAGGCTGCGTGGATTTGTGCTTCGTTGAAGAAGCCAGCGCGGGAACTTATTACAAAGAGCACTTGCCATTACTAGGACAATTAGTGCAAACTGAAGAACCCTGTCCCCCCAGCGTTTCAAATCCTCAAATCCACACTTCTCATTTCCCAACCCACGCCTTCAATGTCGGCGACCAAGTCAAAGTTTCGGTGGATTTGAACACCCTGAAAGAAATGCAAAAATTCCACGGAGGGTGGAATCTGCGGATGGCCGAATACATCGGAGAGGTTGTTTTTCGAGTTTTTCAAATATTCCTACTATTCGAACAAGACGTGTCCTGTTAGTTTTCAATTTTAATATTTAAAAAAATGTTTGCAGGTTGGAAAAGTTCATCGAGTAACGGACAAAGGAGACATTCGTGTTCAGTACGAAGGCTGTAATAATCGCTGGACATTTCATCCCGGTGCATTGATAAAAATTACAAATAAGGATGCTTTTTCTGTAGGAGATATAGTGAAAGTACAAACGGATTTGAACGCTGTGAAACAGTACCAACTCGGCCATGGGGAATGGGCCGATGTCATGAAATCGGTAAATTTGTATTCTAAAACTTTTATTTTTATCACTGGGTTGTTGATTTTGAAGAAAAATCCGTTATTCGATGTTTTTCGACGTTCCCAGTCAGATTTTGTTTTGATTATAAATTAAAATATTTTTTGCAAGAAAAAAAGGTCCTGGGTTCGATTCCCGGCTCGGTGGATTTTTTTCTCGAAGAAAACATTTTAACTGCTAATTAAAACAAAAACTGACTAGGAACATCGAAAAACATAGATTTTTCTTTAAATTTGTGTTCGTTTTCGATTTTTTCGCTGTTACGAAAAACGAATACTTTTTTTCGTTTGTTTTCGTTGAACTCGATTGTCCATTTTAGGTTCTCGGAAAAACCGGCAAGGTCATGACGATCTACCCTGACGGCGACATCCGCGTCGCCTTCGTGGGCCAGACCTGGACATTCAACCCCCTCAGTGTAAGTCTCGTCCGCCATGGCTACAAACCAAAGGCAAGCTCGAGTGCCGCAAACTCACACGAAGTCGTCGACAACGAAGTCGAAAAACTGCTCCGAGAAGCCGCGCGAGGTGAAGCTGGTGTAGCAGCGGTGCGGGAATTTCTTCGGAAATACCCGGAAAAAGTCGACGCCCGAGCCGGGGGCGCCGACGGAGGGAAAAAAACATGCTTGCAAATCGTGTCGCACCAAGGTCAACGCGAATTGTGCTCGCTTTTGCTGGATGCTGGAGCCTCCGTCAACGCCACGGATGATGATGGAGATTTTCCTTTGCATTATGCTGCATTTGGGTTTGTTTTGGTTTTTAAAAATTTATTTCCTATAAGTTTTCTTGGAGGTAAAATTAAAACTACGAATACTGAACATTTAGTGAGCTTATAAGATATTTATTTTTTTTCGCGACGGACGAAATCGTCCGGATTTCGTAATAGTGAAAAACTTTTTTTTAGAAATCAACCGGAAATAATGGATCTCCTTTTATCCCGAGGCGCGCCAATTAACGCGGTAAATAATGGCGGATGCAGCGCTTTGCATGTCGCTGTTAATAAACAACACGCGACTTGTGTAAAAACACTTCTGCGGCATGCTTGCGATGTCAATTTGCAAGATTCTTATGGCGATACCGCTTTGCACGACGCCATAGGAAAAGAAGCTCTGGACATTGTCAGCGCACTTTGTCGTTGTGAACAGATTGATTTAACCTTGCAAAATAAACGGGGTTTCAATGTTCTCCATCATGCCGCTCTCAAAGGGAACGCACAGTAAGATTCGTTTTCCGGAATTTTATGTTTTTGATAAAATTTGCTAGATTGTACGTACGAATTTTGTTCAATAGGAAAATGATAGTTGTATAAATTTGTGAATATCGAAAAACATGGATTTTTCTTCGAAATATGATATTTTCAATTCACAGTCAGTTTTGTTTTTGATTGACAATTAAAATGGTTTTTGCGAGAAAAAAATCCACCGAGCCGGGAATCGAACCCAGGACCTCCTAATTTCATGTCGGGTGCTCTAACCAACTGAGCTACTTGGGATTGATGATTCACTCGCTGAAAACATTCCATTTTTAACTGTTTCTTGCGAGAAAAAAAATCCGTTGAGCCGGGAATCGAACCCAGGACCTGGTAATTTCATGTCGGGTGCTCTTAGAGCACCCGACATGTAATTGGGAGGTCCTGGGTTCGGTTCCCGGCTCGGCGGGCGGATTTTTTTCTCGCAAAAACCATTTTAATTGTCAATTAAGAACAAAACTGACTGGGAATATCGAAAAACATCGATTTTTCTTTGTATCAAAAACCCAGTGATGAAAAAAATTATTCTATAATATTTCGAACTGTACATGTTTTGGGTTTTTATGTAGTCGAGTGAAATTTGGAAATTTTAATTTTTATAGATTCTTCGTACATGTTAAAAAGAATGTAGAAAATGTAGACTATATTGTTCAGAATTCATTGTATAATTAAAATTGTAACACAAAAAATTAGCATTGATAGTTTTTCAAATATTTATGCAAGTCAAAAAACTTGTTTCATTCATGTAATTATTAATACTTATTGCTGAAAAGCAATAATGAGCAATGATGATGAATATCTATTGAAAAGTCATGGTTATTGTTTTTATTATTTCGTCAAAAAATCATTTTTCATCGAGAACGTCTTATATATTTGGAAAAAATATATGTTCTTTTTGTTTCCAGCGCTACAAAATTGTTGATGTGCAAAGCACGACAATTGGTGGATGTAAAAAAAGAAGATTCTTTCGCAGCATTGCATCTTGCAGCTGTAAGTAATTCGAAAACATTTTTATAAACAGCGAATAATTATAAACAAAGTACAACTGGTAAATACCTATACTTTATCAATATAAAAAATTAGTCAATCTTCATTTTATTAATGTTCGACAAAAATTTTAATTGGAAATCAAGTTGCTATTATTATTTTTCAGTTGAATGGGCACAGAGAAGTTGCAGCAACGTTGCTCTCACAAGTTGGAGGTGGAGGTCGAGCCAAGGTCGACCTGAGGAACAATCGACAACAAACTCCACTACATTTGGCCACGGTAACTAATTATCTGAGAACATTTTTCAAGAAACAAAATTTTCAGATAAAATCGTAACGACCCTCATTTCATAAAAGTGTCAAAATGTTTGCATCAGCTCACGAACTATTCATTATAAATTAAAAAAAACTGTTACATATTCCACGTAAATTTAATTATTGTAAATTATAATTAGTCGCAGTTCCATTGGGCTCTAGTGGAACTTCTCGTCAGTTATAATGCAGACGTCGGTGCAAAAGACGAAGATGGAGAAACTGCACTTCATATAGCGTTAGCCAAAAGTCAGCATGTCACTACCAGAGTCGCCCTGCCAGAAAACCCTCGGGATTCACCAAAAATTAATGCGGTAAATTGAAAGTAAACGTCGTTCTTCAAAATAGAAGTATGATATGAACTCAGAAATGATATGTTAGTACTCGGTGAATTCTGTACGATGATTTTGAAAAATATGAATTTCAATCCAACACATTGTTTTTAGATTTGGCAAGAGCTCACAAGGCAAAATGCGAGACCTGTTTTGGCGTTGCCGTGTTATTTAGTGAGCGTGGACAAAACGGGTCTGATCTTGGAACAAGAGCGAAATTTGAAAGGAAAAACGCCGTTGGATCTATTGCATGCTGATCCGGATTTCGCGGCGACTGCTGTATTATTGAAGTCTTACAAATATCAACGACGTCGTGTCGAGTATGCATCGTAATTTTTTCATCTTTACTAAGAAACTAGCATTATTCGTTTATAGTATATTACATTACTAGTAGTGTAAGAGGTGCCATTACGGGAGAATTTCTCCGACTCGTATTGCAAAGGAATTCTCCCGTAGAGACACACCTTGCACTACGAGTAATGTACGATATTTTGGCCGCAACAAAGTCTGTGACGGACCTGAAACGTCGCCTATAAAGTGAGGTTATGTAGTACTTTGACAGTTCGGTCACGAAATTAGTTCCGAACGCCACCGCCCCCTCACGTAATTAGTTCCGACGGCCGCCGCGTACATTATACGTTATCAGGCGGCGGTCGTCGGAACTAATTACGTGACTGGACTGGTAAAGTGCTACATAACCCTCACTTTTTAGGTGGCGTTTCAGGGTCGTTACAGGCTTGTTGCGGGTAAAATTA
>JAPYZK010000153.1:0-36071 GCA_030522785.1 Platygaster equestris
TGGAGGCAGCGGGATTTGAACTTGCGACCTTTGCATCAGAAATCCGATAGTCAACTTTCTTGTCCATCAAATCTATGTCAATTTGGATGCTTATTTTCAGTTGGAGTTGAAGAATCTTCAAATCCTATAAAATCATATGCTTTTACGTTTTACAATTGCTAAAAAACGTTGCGAACATGATTTTCTATTCCCTTGTGTAATAAAAACGTATCAAATATTACTATAAGAGAAATTCCTTATATCATAAAAATTTTTTTATGAAAATATGACACGTTTTATAAAAATCGCGAAGTTTTTATAAAAATAAAGGTTTCATAAGAAAATTTGGAGGCTTTCAATTGTTTTTATGAAAAACAGATGAATTGTATGAAAATTTTGACAGATTTAAAAAAAAAATTTTTTTTCATAAAGTTTTTATAAAACCACTTCATAAAAATAAAAAATTTTATATAACTTCTATAAAATAGACCTTATAAAAAAACGAATTTTTATAAATAATTCTCTGATTTTATAAAAATTTTGCCTGTTTTCATAAAAACTACAATCACTAGGGTTTTTGGCTTTTGAAATTCGTTGAAAACTTTCAACTTTTGTTTTTCTCTATTTCTGAATTTATAAATATGTTCGGTCAGTTTTGAACTTGAGAAATTTGAATTTTTTAACATTCGGAGCTTTTCTACTTTTATTTTTTATAATAATTTATATTTTACATATTTTTAAACTGACTGTATTTATTCAAAAACGTCGAGATTCACAATACAATGAATTTTTTATCAATTAAAATTGTAATCAGTTGTACGAGTAAAATGTGAACGACCTCTTAGGAAATTATTTGCATTCATCATTGGATTACAAATTTCTCGTATTTTTTTCCAGATTAGAAAGGAACAAGTCGAATAATTTGTTGGTTTTGGAAAAGTTGAAACTCATGGCTACTGTGCACCAAAGTCAACCAATGATTCAGTTGCTATTGTCGGCTCCAGATTATGTCGCGGCGCTCGATCTAATTTCTACGACCCAGGAAATTCTTCTTCAGGAACTCAACGGAATACACAGTTTTCGGCACCTCAGTTCTCAGTTAA
Source organism: Platygaster equestris (assembly GCA_030522785.1). Lineage (NCBI taxonomy): Eukaryota > Metazoa > Arthropoda > Insecta > Hymenoptera > Platygastridae > Platygaster > Platygaster equestris. The sequence goes on from JAPYZK010000153.1 coordinate 1,083, forward strand.
ACGAAATGGAGAGACTTATAGATAAGATGCTTTCCACGGAATTTGAAAAATATGCGACCGCGGATTTGAATAGGCCTTTAAATGGCGATAGCACTGTTCTTGATGGGGTAAAAATGGATTATTGAATAATTTTTATACCTGAAACTTTTCGGGTTTGAAGTGGAAAGTGATAACTAACAATTAATTATAATTTTCAATTTGTTTTCAAATTCTGTCTCATATTTATAACCTCAAGATTGTATCTTGTCATGAATAATTATAATTATTTATGTCCCATACATATATGAAAAATATCAATATAGAAATATATTACTTACGTAATAATTACTCACATTCATAATCATTACATACTTGAAAATACTTAATATTTTATAATTTAATGAATTTAAATTAAACATAAAAGTTATGAATTCTAGTAAACTTTTTTTTCCAGGACAAACTCATTTCCATCGTTTCTGGGCTCCTTCGGCGAAAGCATTTCCAGTTCGTGGACAATTACAAAGAAGAAGCCATAACGACTGTGAGAGCTATTACAAAGCAAAGGGTCATAGAAGCTTTGGCCGCCAGCGACTGCTGCAACGACCAACAAGCTGCAGCTTTGGAAGTTGGAGGCCTTTCTTTGGCCGAGCGATTGACTCTTTTGCACAACAGCATTCAGTCGCTCACGTCACTTCTTCACCGTGTCAAGGTGACAACATTTAATTTGTGACCTCGGGTCAAGAATTGTACATCCAAAAACTCTGATGTCGACTCGAGTGACAGATCGAGAATTAAGAATGAAATCCAATTTATTTGTGGATAGACGAGAAGATAAATGAGTTGAAAATTGTTGGAATTTCGAGTATTTTGATATTTTCGGAAATTTTGAAATTTTTGAATAAATTATCAAATGTTGAATTATGAAACTTTGAAACTTCGCGAAATTGTTAAAAATCTAGAAATGTTCGAAATATTGAGAATTATCAAGCTTGTGAACGTTACAGAAATTCGTAAAACTTTCGGAATTTTGATCATTATGGAAGTATTGTAAATTTTCAGAATTGTCAGAACTTGTTCGAATCTCTGAGGTGTCCAAAATCTTTGAAATTCTGAAAATTTCGAAAATTCCAAGAAGTTAAAAAACGTTCAAAATCGTCTTAAATTTTAAATTCTTCAATATAGTCGAAATCTTGAAAATGTTGAAATATTTTTACAATGTTCCAACTAAACAAAAGTTTCTCAAAATTGTGTGAAATTCGTAAAATTTTTGAAATTTCGAGAATTATAAAAACTGCTTGCGTTCTCTAGATTTTCAAAACTTTTTCGAATCACTAAAATTTCTAAAATTTGTGGACTGCTGAAAATTGTCGATATACTGAAAACTTTCGAAATTCTCCAAATTATTGAGAATCTTGAAATGTTCCAAATTATCAAGTTTCTCGGAATGTGAATATTTCGTAAAATATTCATAATTTCAAGAATTATGAAAATACTGTGAATTTTCAGAATTTTTGATACGTTCATGAATCCCTAAAATTTACGGAAATGTAAAAATTTTTGGAATGTTTGAAATTCCAATAACCTCCAAAATCCTCAAAATACTTCAAACTTTGAAACTTCGCGAAATTATTAAAAATCTCGAAACGTTCAATATGTTAAAAATTATCAAGTTTCTCAAAGTTTTAGAAATGCGTAAGACTTTTGGAATTTCGATAATTATGGAAGTATTGTAAATTTTCAGAATTTTCAGAACTTTTTAAAATCTCTGAAATGTCCAAAATATTTGAAATTCTGAAAATTTTGAAAATTCCAACAATTTGAAAAACGTTAAAAATCCTCTCAAATTTAAAATTCATCAAAATAGTCGAAATCTTAAAAATGTTGAAATATGTCAAAAATGTTTGAACTAAACAAAACTTTCTCAAAATTGTGTGGAATTCGTAAAATTTTTGAAATTTCTAGAATTATAAAAACTGCTCGAAGTCTCAAGATTTTCGAAACTTTCTCGAATCACTGAAATTTCTAAAATTTTTGGAATGCTGAAAATTGTCGATAATTATGAAAATACTGTAAATTTTCAGAATTTATGAATCGTTCATGAATCCCTAAAATTTACGGAAATTTTAAAATTTTTGAAATGTTTAAAATCCCAATAACTTCCAAAATCCTCAAAACACTTCAAACTTTGAAACTTACATTTCCTAAATATGTCATAGTTTGAAAATTTCCAAAATTATTTCCCATAACAATTTTCAAACGAATTTCCCATTTTTTTTTTTTTTTTTTTTTCTTAAAAACCATTTCTCAACTTTTTCTCATTTTCAGTCTGTGCACAACGTACTCTGCGACACGATAGAACTATCAGCTGGTCGATTGCCGGACAGTACGATCGACCATTCCTTGACTGACTGTCTTTTGTCCGACGCGGAGTACACGCAAGTTTCCAGCAAACTGAAGAACATGCTCACCTCCATCTGCGATTACTGTCACGAAAGACTAGGAAATCTTCTTTCTGCCAGTCCCAGTGAGAAAGAAAAAGATGCCGTCGACACAGAAAAATTTTCGAACGAAAATTCGTCGAATCCAAAAGCAGAAAAGGACGCTCCGAACTGGAACGAAAAATCTTGGCTGAGCGAAAGAGCCACGACGGCACAAGTTTGTCGACTCGCGAACATGGTCGAAGGGTTTACAGATAGTTGCGAAAAATTGTGCGGGAAACAATGTACGGCTTTGAGGTCCGCTTTTAAGGTGATTGGAATGATTGTTTATTTAGGGTTGTATTGGATTTCCAAAAATTATCAAAATTTCCAAATTTTTCGAAATTGTAGGAATTATCAAAACATCGACATTTTATAATTTTTTAAAATCGTTGAAATTTTTGTGATTTTCAAAAATCTGAGAATTCCAAAAGATATGAAAATTTCATCGATTGTTGCAATTTTGAAAATGCACAGCATTTTTGAAAATTTCCATACGTGTTCGGAATTTTCGAAAATCCACGTCAAAATGTTATTATTTCTTTTGAATTGTATTCATTTTTAGAGTTCTGAAAATTGACAAAGTTTCTGTTAGTTGGAAAATTTTCACAATGGTTAAAATTTCGAAAATACTTGACATTCCGAAAATTTTTCATAAATGTGTGAAAACTCCCAGAATTTACACCATCGAAGTTTGATGATTTCCTAACTAAAACTTACGAAATTTTAAAAATTCCAAAAATTTCTACAATTCTTGATACTATTATCAAAGTTCTCAAAAAAATTATGAAAAATCTCAACATTTTGATAATTTTCAACTTCCTCGAAGTTTTCGCACTCCTCAAAATTCACGATGTTTTGTAAAATCAACAAAATTTAAGAAATTTTCGGCATTGTCAAAATTCTTGAAATTTCTAAAATTTCAGTAATCAAAATTCTGGGAATTCATAAAATTTCCAGTTTCGTACAGTTTCGAGGTTTTTGGAGAATTTTGAGAATTTAGTGTCTTATATCATTTTCAAAATTGTTGAAATTTTCGTTGTTTTTTTTTCAATTTTTTTATTCACTAATTAAAAATTGAATATTTTCAATCAAAAATCAGCTTCAAGATTTTGTTATTTGAGTTAACAATGAGGGGAAAAAATTAGAACTAAATTTGTTGACGTAATTTCGATTTTTGGAAAAAAATGTGTCAGGTAAGTCCAGTTGACATTAATTTCCATTTTTTTACAGGCTCAAGCAAGCAAATTCGTTCACCGTTTCCACATCGAACGAAAAACGAAATTGATGCACATTTTGGATTCCGAAAGATGGAAACAAGCTGAAGTTCCTTCGGAAATTCAACTTTTGATTACGTATGTTCACGAAAACAAACATTTTCCGAGTGAAGCTTGCAAAAGTGAAGTAATTGGTCGAAATGTGAATTTGAATAATTTTATCTTCGTCGGGGATGAAAAATATGCAGTAGTGGGAGCGACTCTGATTTTGGTTCAGATCATTCATGAATATTGCAGGTAATTTTGAATGAATTTTGCATTCAATTTGATTTGAAAATTAAATTTATAAACATTAATTAAATGTATAAACATTGAAACAATTTATTGAAAAATTATTGTATTGAAATTCCAAGCAAGGACTGGTTTTTGGACTTTCATTTTTCAAATGTGTAAAATAGAAAAATTTTTTTTCAGAGCCAGCAGTGAATTAACAGCGTTGTCTGGCACAATTGGGAGACAGTTGGCGGAATTATTGAGACAGTACAATTCTTTGAGTTGTCGTCTTGTACTTGGGGCTGGAGCCATGCAAGCTGCGGGATTGAAAACAATAACAAGTACAATTTTGGTACTTTCTTCTCGGAGTTTGAAGCTTATTTTGTGGTTGATGCCGTTCATAAAAGCGCATTTTCAAGGTATGTCCACGCATTTTTATTGTTGTTTTTAATTTTGTATTTATTTTTTAGTTTTTTATTTTATATTTTATTTTGTCTTGAAGTTTTGTGTATTTTGCAATTTTTTGTAAGAATTTGCACCAAGTTATCAACGATTTACAAATACACTTAGACGATTTTGGGAATTTTCACAGTTGGAGGATTTCGAGAATTTTACAGGTTTTGAGAAGTTGGAAAATTTTCAGAATTTCAAGAATTGTAAAAATTTCGAAGTTGTAAAAGAGTTTTGAAAATTCTAAAAATTCAGGATATTTTTATAATTCTTGGAATTACAAAAATATTACGAATTCTTAACATTTCTAGAAATTTAATAATTTTGAATGTTTGTAACATTTCAAGACTTTTGACAATTTTGAGAATTTTTAAAATTTGAAGTATTTTGAGGATTTTGGAAGTTATTGGAATGTTGAACATTTCAAAAATTTTGAAATTTCCATAAATTTTGGAGATTCGTGAACGTTTCAAAAATTCTGAAAATTTACAATATTTTCATAATTCTTGAAATTACAAAAATTTTACGAATTCTACACATTTCGAGGAACTTGTTAATTTGGAACACTTCAAGATTATCAGTAATAGAGAATTTCGAAAGTTTTCAGTGTATCGACAATTTTCAGTATTCAAAAAATTTTAGAAATTTCATTGATTCGGAAAAGTTTCCAAAATCTGGAGAATTCAAGCAATTTTTATAATTCTTGAAATTTCAAAAATTTTACGATTTTCACACAATTTCAAAAAACTTCTGTTCAGTTGGAACATTTTAAACATATTTTAACATTTTTAAGATTTCGACTATTTCGATGAATTTTAAATTAAAGAGGATTTGGATCGTTTTTGAACTTCTTGTAATTTTCCAAATTTCCAGAATTTCAAATATTTTGGACATTTCAGAGATTTGAAAAAGTTCTGAAAATTCTGAAAATTTACAATACTTCCATAATTATCCAAATTCCGAAAGTTTTACGAATTTCTGAAACTTTGAGGAACTTGATAATTTCCAACATTTTGAATATTTCGAAATTTTTAAAAGTTTCGCGAAGTTTCAAAGTTTGAAGTATTTTGAGGATTTTGGAAGTTATTAGAATTTTAAACATTCCAAAAATTTCAGAAACTCATGAACGTTCCAAAAATTCTGAAAATTTACAGTATTTTCATAATTCTCGAAATTACGGATATTATACGAATTCTTCACATTTCGAGAAACTTGATAATTTGGAACATTTCAAGATTCTCAATAATTTGGAGAATTTCGAAAGTTTTCAGTATATCGACAATTTTCAGCATTTCAAAAATGTTAGAAATTTCAATGATTCGAAAAAGTTTCGAAAATCTGGAGAATTCAGGCAGTTTTTATAATTCTTGAAATTTTAAACATTTTACGAATTCCACACAATTTTGAGAAACTTTTGTTTAGTTGGAACATTTTTAACATATTTTAAGATTTCGACTATTTTGATGAATTTTAAATTTAAGAGGATTTTGAACGTTTTTTAACTTCTTGGAATTTTCAAAATTTTTAGAATTTCAAAGATTTTGGACATTCCAGAGATTTGAAAAAGTTCTGAAAATTCTGAAAATGTACAATACTTCCATAATTATCGAAATTCCGAAAGTTTTACGAATTCCTGAAACTTTGAGGAACTTGATAATTTTGAACATTTTGAACATCCCGAGATTTTAACAATTTCGCGAAGTTTGAAAGTTTGGAGTATTTTTTGAGAATTCCAAAAGTCTGTATCATTTTATAATGTAATAAAAAAATAGCAGAGTTAAATTTAATCCTTTTTATACGTGTTCAAAAGTAATTATAATTTTTTTGGATTACAATGTGTTTGGAAATTGATGAAAAATATTTCAGATTTTTCATTTTGATGTAAAGAAAATTTATTATTGTATTTTAATTTTTTAAAATAATGCAAATATTTCGTTATTCATTATCTATAATTTAAATACTTGAATTAATTAATGAATATGAAATCAAATTATACAAATTCTAATGTATAGAAAAAGTCGCGTCGTTTCAAAAATTTCGGGATTTCCGAAGTTCCCAAATTTATAATTTTCAGTTAATATTTTTAAATACGTGTTGAAAATGTCTACAACTTGGAAAAGCTCCCGAGAATTATGGACGAATCGTGATATAATTTTTCAAAATTGTAGGATTTGCGGAGCAAAATAGTAATCGCAGCATGACCGGAGTTTCTGGCGGCGGCGTCGCTCTGCTCGATAACGTCGACCGAGACATACGATCCCACATTCAGGAAATAGACGGAAAAATAAAAACAATTGTCAACAATTTGTTCAATGCCCAAATCTCGTCTTGGACTGCCAAACCTCCAGTGCCATCACAGTCTTTTAGAAATATTTCTAAGTTAGTTTTTATATTTACGAAATTTTTATACAATTTAACGAATTTTTTATATTTTTCTATAATTCGCGAAATAATGGCGGGTTTTCCGAATATTTTTTGGCTAGAACAAACATTCTTTTTCATTCGTATTTTTTTTGAAATTAGAAAATATCTAATTTCAAATTTGTAGTTTTTAACTTTTTGCATTTCTAAATTATAATTGTCTGATTTGAACATTTTTATTTTCAACTTTATAAATTTTCACCTTTTTTTGTCGTCAAATTCGAAAAATTTGGATATATTATTTTATTTGTCAGTTCGTCATCTGATTTTAGGTTTTTAATTTTTAATCGCTCAATTTTTGTGATTTTGGATCTAAAAATGTTTGAACTTCGAGTTTCAAAAACTTTGAATTCGTAATTTTTACGTGATTCGGAAATTATTTTTAAAAATTCTTTTTCATTTTTATTTCTTTGAAATTAGAAGAAAATGTTCAATTTCAAATTTTTAGTCTTTAACTTCTTGCATTTCTGAATTATAATTGTCTATGTCGAGAATTTTTATTTTCAACTTTTTAAATTTTAACGTTTTTTAGTCGTCAACTTTGAAAAATCGGGATATTTATTTCATTCGTCAGTTCGTCATCTGATTTTCGAATTTCAATTTTCAATCGCTCATTTCTATGATTTTGGATCTAAAAATGTTTGAACTTTTAGTTTCAAAAACTTGGGATTCGTAATTTTCACGTAACTCAGAAATTATGTTTAATAATTCATGATTTCATTATTTCATTCTATTTTTTTTTTTTTTTTTCTTTCAGGCATCTAGTTAAACTACACGAAGCAGTTTGCAGTGTTTTGCCACCTTCGGAAATGCAGATATTGTACCGAACTGTGAATAGTTCCTTTAAAGAAAAATTGCGAGAGCAGCTGATTAAAATGAACATTGTGAACAATGGCGGGCCCCAACATGGCGTCGTCACTTCCGAACTGGGTTTTTATTTGGAAGCGCTTAGGAATTTGAAAATATTGCCGAGCGACGAACTCGACGATAATTGGATGAGCGACATTTGGACTAGGTAACCGTCGAAACGCGAAATCAGATACATTGTGCAATCTTTTATTCCAAAGAATGTTTTTTCGTCATCGGATGTTATTTGGCCGATTTTTGTGAATTTTGCAGATTTTTATATTTGGTGTAATTGGGTTTAAGGAAATTTTTCAAAGCGTGTATTTGAGCTGTCCGCAAATTTTTATGTGGGTATGGCGAAACTTTTTGAATTTTTCGTGAATGTTTATTAGTTCAATAAATTATGAATCTGAATTATGAGTGTTCGTTTTTTTATTTTTTCAACTTTATATTCCTAATTTTTCAATTTTTTTTAAGATGACTCGAAGCCATTAAAAAACTTTTCAATTGTTATTTCCACAAAATTTTTACATTTGAACTATCAAGTATTTTCGTTTGTCTGCACTATTTGTATTTCCCGGATTTTTTAGTGGCAATTGCACATGTGCATCGAGTTCAAAAAAAGGTTTATTTCGTTTCGAAATGAATCTTCAAAAACCAACCAAAAAATTCAATTTTCCGCTCAAAACCCTTCAAAACAGGCATTTTACACAAAGAAACCACTGGACTCGGCAAAAGGCTTTTTAATTCCCATCGATATCGCTCATTGCATACAAGTATTTAATCATCTACGTAAAAACCACAGCGCTGTTCAACATTCGCTTACTCCAACTATTTTCCAGCTTTTTTACCTCTGTCACATTCAAATGAACGAACATTTTTTCTTCACTCTAACCTCAAAATTGGTACTTTGAGTGTATTTTTCGGCCATCGTGAAGAAAAGTACTGTGTTGCGCACGCTGGAAATTGTCGATTTTGACGAAATGAAGGGTTGCGGCACGAGCCGAGGCTCGTGCCGCAACCCTTCATTTCGTCAAAATCACTGATGCCAGCTTGCACAACAATGTACTATTTTCGAATCTGTCTCCATTTTTCCACCGTCTCCATCGAATAAAAAAAGTCCGTAAACTTTATTTACAACAATTCGCGAGGCACTCAATTTGTAATCGAGGTTATGACGCCGTATCAAAAATAGAGAGCAAACGACGCTTGGTCGGTAATTGTATTCGCCTTACAACAATTGCTTGACTTGAAGAATTAGCATAAGGCAAAAAATCTTTGGTGACGTGTTTCACCCAGAACTCCGTATAGTTAACTCGTGTCGAATCGTTTTTTCATCGTCTTGCAAGTGAACACATTTCGTAACCTACAAATCACAATTTTTCCAAACGTGTTAAATCCGTCCAAGGATTTCATCGATCTCAATAAATCGTCCTGAACCTTATAAAATGCCGAAAAACCTTATAAAATTGAACGAATTTTTTATTTCATACAAGGCACTTTATACAACCTTATAAGTTTGGAAGTTTGTGAAATGACATGAGGTTTAAGGAAGCTGTAAGGTTTTTCTAAGAATCGTGAAATCGTAGATTTTTCGGAACCTTACAAAGTTCAGAGTTCTACAAATTTCTCGAAAATCACTGCAAGACCGCCAACGTTCGTTTGATTTCTTCATTCGTTCGTTCATTCGTTCATTAGTCAACAATTATGTTCATTTGTACCAAATAATAACTAAACGAAGAAAAAAATCTACGCTACATCACAATCAAAACGTAATATGTTATAATGTTAAAAAAAATACACGCATCCTGCACACTTGCTCCCTTTTTGCGGAAAAAACGTGTTTTACGCTTTGGTTATCGAATAAATTTATCTGAATTTAACGAGGCGCGACAAACAAAAAGTTCAGTCTTTTCTGCGAATTATAAATTTTAGGAATCCATCTCGGTAAAAACTTCCAAAAACGCGTTTTTCGTTCCTAAACAAAACCACGCAAAAAATAACTGTAAAAAACGGTTGTTTTCCAAAAATATTTACAATGTTTACCTTAATTTGTACAAAGTTACGCAAAATTCGAACCGTAGAAAAAAATGTACCAATCACAGGCTACAGAAATCAGATCTAAAGAAAACGTGTTTACTGGAAAAATAGAATATTTTGCGCCAACGTGAACAAAAAAGCAGCAGTTGATAAATAAATAATAAAGCGGCCAAGCATGATGCTCGATTACGATAAAAAAATTTGTCTTTTCTATCGGGATCACTTTGGTATTGACTAGACCCTCTTAAAATTCTAAATTAATTACGCCAGTATTTTGCATTCAAAATAATTGAGAAGAAACAAAAATCGAATTTTCTTCAGTATCGCGAGTAAATCGAATTTGCGTAAAAAATGAGTATTCGAATAGTTTGTGCGGCAAATTATGTGATGTGCAAGTATGGCGTGTAATTGACTCATGGAACACGATAATTATTTCAACCATCGTAATTCGAAACAAAGGAGTATAAATTAATTATAAACTAAGGGAACTTGGTGCACGAACAACAAAACTGCTCAAAGACTATTCTAGTAATCTACGCTCGCTCAGAGTAAAGATTCTGTTGATTCAACAAAATCATAAAATCACGATTGTGTTTTGTTGATTCTCGTTAACAACATGTTTTGTCGAACCAACAAAACTTGTCCGAGTATTGAATCCATTTCAAAAATTGCGTGGTTTTTTGGCTTGCTGGGGGTCTGGGAGGAATTTCATCGAATTGTTTTTTTTTTTTTTTTTTTTTTCATGAACTTATTTTGAAAGACAATTAATTTGTTTTCTTGTCTTTGCTCGCATTTTTGGTCTTGGCGATTTTGGTGAAAGATAAAGTGGGTAAGAATTCGGATGATAATGAATCGATCAGAATTTTCGAACGCAAATGACCAATTGAGAATTGAACTTCGTGTGTGCGCGTTTATGTTCGACAAGAATACAGAATGTTCATTGAGAATTGAGTGATTGAAAATCGAACTTTGTATCCCTCATATTAGTGGTTTTTCATTTTTGGGGAAATTTTCCAGACCATCAGGCGCTCCACTAAAACATCGCTCTCTCGTCAGCGTTAGTAACTCTGATCTTTATAAGCAAGGACGTAGCCGGAAATTTCGTTCAGGAGAGGCTAAGGAGATTTTTGGTCGAAATTAATTTGAGAAGTTCAAAAAGAAGAGTTTTATTATGAAGAATTAAGACGATGTCCTCAATTCTTGGATTTTCAGAACTTTTTGGAATCTCTGTGATTTCCGAAATTTTTGAAATTATTGAAATTGTCAAAATTCTCTAGACTTTTGAAATTCTCAAAAAATACTCCAAACTTTGAAACTTCGCGAAATTGTTGAGAATCTCAAAATGTTCAAAATGTTCAAAATTAGCAAGTTTCTCAAAGTTTCAGAAATTCGTAAAACTTTCCGAATTTCGATAATTATGAAAGTATTGTACATTTTCAGAATTTTCAGAACTTTTTCAAATTATATAAAATCTGCAAAATCTTTAAAATTCTGAAAATTGTGAAAATTCCAAGAAGTTCAAAAACGTTCAAAATCCTCTTAAATTCAAAATTCATCAAAATAGTCGAAATCTTAAAAGCGTTAAAATAATATGTTAAAAATGTTCCAACTAAAGAAAAGTTTCTCAACATTGTGTGAAAATCGTAAAATTTTTAAAACTTTCAAGAATTATAAAAACTGCCTGAATTCTCCAGATTTTCGAAACTTTTTCGAATCACTGAAATTTCTAAAATTTTTGGAATGCTGAAAATTGTCGATATACTGAAAACTTTCGAAATTCTCCAAATTTCTGAGAATCTTGAAATGTTCCAAATTATCAAGTTTCTCGGAATGTAAATATTTCGTAAAATATTCATAATTTCAAAAATTATGAAAATACTGTAAATTTTCAGAATTTTTGAAACGTTCATGAATCTTTAAAATGTACGGAAATTTCAAATTTTTGGGAATGTTTAAAATTCCAATAACTCCCAAAATCCTCAAAATACTTCAAACTTTGAAACTTCGCAAAATTGTTAAAAATCTTGAAATATTCAAAATGTTCAGAATTATTAAATTTCTCATAAAGTTCCATAAATTCGTAAAACTTTCCGAATTTCGATAATGATGGAAGTATTGTAAATTTTCAGAATTTTTAGAACTTTTTCATATCTCTGAAATCTCCAAAATCCTTGAAATTCTGAAAATTTTGAAAATTCCAAGAAGTTGAAAAACGTTCGAAATCCTCTTAAATTTAAAATTCATCAAAATAGTCGAAATCTTAAAATATGTTAAAAATGTTCGAACTAAACAAAAGTTTCTGAAAATTGTGTGGAATTCGTAAAATGTTTAAAATTTCAAGAATTATGAAAGCTGCTTGAATTCTCCAGATTTTCGAAACTTTTTCGCATCACTGAAATTTCTAAAATTTTTGGAATGCTAAAAATTGTCGATATACTGAAAACTTTCGAAATTCTTCAAATTGCTGAGAATTTTGAAATGTTCCAAATTATCAAGTTTCTCGAAATGTAAATATTTCGTAAAATATCCATAATTTCAAGAATTATGAAAATACTGTGAATATTCAGAATTTTTGAAACGTTCATGAATCTCTAAAATTCACAAAAATTTCAAAATTCTTGAAACGTTCAAAATTCCAGTAACTTCCAAAATCCTCAAAATACTTCAAACTTCAAAATTCTCAAAATCGTCATAAATCTTGAAATGTTACAAACATTTCAAATTACCAAGTTTCTCAAAACGTTAGAAATCCGTAAAATTTCCCTCATTCCAAGAATTACCAAAATATTCTAAATTCCAGAATTTCCAAAATTTTTTCACAACTTCAAAATCTTTACAATTCTCAAAACCTTCAAAATTCCCAAACTTCTCAAAACTCCTAAAATTCCCGAAATCCTCCAAACTCCAAAAACCCCCAAAACTGTCCGAAATCTCTCAACATTAAAACCGTCAAAAATGATCAATTTCCTCAAAAACTTCGACACACAAAAATCATTACTCTTCCACTATTTTTTCTTTCTTTTTTCAAAATACACTTTTCCCCAGTCTGCTAGATACTTCAAATTCCCCAGAATTTCCCCCCCTGACCGGGGTCACCAAGACATTCCCAAAGTCCACTTCCGAGAATCAGAGTCACCAACCAAATCAAAACTGAATCCGATAATTCCCAGGTCGCGGTATAGACCTTCCCCTCATCGGCGGGAGCGAGGTCACAGATCCCGCCTCGCTGCTGCCCCCGGAGTCCCGGGTCCCGCTCTTGCTGCTCGCGGTGCTCGCGGTGCTCTGGCCCCGGTAGCCCGCCAGGCCCTTCCTCAGGCTGCCCTTCGCCTCCACGTCGCTCAGCCTCCCATACTCCCCGATCCTCCTCGATGGCGGGGGTATCAAAGACCTCTTCTTCTCCCCCCCAAGGTCCCCGAACCTCTCGTATTCGCCTGACTTCTTCGGCGAGGAACTCGTCCCCGGGAAATCCGACCTTTTAGCCCGTCTTTTGTCCTTCGCGTCGTACCCGCCGTACTCCAGGGTGCAGTTCCCGGAGTCGCGGGACTTGGCGTCGATCGGGCCCGGATCCGATTTTTTTCGGGCCTCGCCGTCGCTCAACCTGCTGTACCTAGAGTTCAAGGACTTAAGGGAACGCGGGGGCCGGGGGAGGGAGCTCGGCGGCAAGCTCCCGGCCCGGCGCTGCTCGCCCTCCTGCATCCTCTGCCTCTGGGAACTCCGGCCTTGCTTCTCCAGGAGCATCATGTCCTCGGGTTTACCCGTGGTGAGTCGCCCCTTGAAGCGCACCAGTTCCATGATGTTGCTGGACGTCGCGTCGTCGTCCGCGGCGTCGTCCAGGAGGCGGCTCTTGCTCGAGGCCGTGCTCGGCGTGCCGTCTACACCCGCCAATAATGGCTTGGATATTTTTCCTTTTCGCGACGCAGCGCCTGGATTAGAGAATCCTGGAAAACAGCAAAGCGCCCGCTGAAAAAGAAAGAGAAGAGCGACCCAGGTTGGAGAGGACGGCTTCGACCGGGATTTTACGGGAGTTTCGGGTTAGTGGCACGGCAAGAAACTCGTGAACGACATGCGCACTCTGAGGGGAGAGGAGGGGGAGGGGGGGGAGGGGAATTTTGGGGGCACTTGGCAGATTTTGGTTTACAGCGGAGTATTTCGCGGGATGGAATTTTGGCTTTTTTTTTATATTTAGGACAGTAACCTCGCCAGCTGGGAGAGACGAGATTTTGACGCCAATACGTATCCAAGAGCCGATGTTTAGGCGACGTTTTAGTCACTATGTTAAATTATGAAAATAGATATTAATTTTCGAGCGTTTTTCAAACAAAATAAATTGAATTTGCATTTAGTATAATCTTGATATGCTTACATACAATCTTTGAAAATTGTATTTTTAATCGTTTTTTGCGCAATTCGCAAAATTTGAAGATTTGCAAAATTTGGAGATTTGAAAATGTTAAGTTTCTCGGAAATTTTTGAAATTTAACGTTTTTTCGGAATTTGAAGATGTCGAGTTTTCTGAGAAATTCGAAATGTTGGAGTTTTTTTGAAAATTTTGGAAATTGTTAGATTTTTGAAACATTCGTAAAATTTAGGTTTGTTTTAATGAAAAAATTCAAAGTTTTTCGGACATTCGTAAATTTATAGTTCTATAACAAATTTGCGAATTTTGAGTTTTTCTGAAAATTTGAATGTTTCGGGTTTTTCGAAAATTTTGACATCTAGAGTTGAAAATTTTAAAAATTGTCAATTTTTCGGAACAATCGAAAATTTGGATTTCTTTTTATTGTGAAAATTTGATGTTTTCCACTAAAATAGAAGGATGTTGAGTTTTTTCAAAAATTTGAGGATTTTAATTTCTTTAAAAATTAAAGTTTTTTGAAAAGTTTGAAAATCTTCAACTTTTTGAGGAACTTGTAAAATCTTTTGAAAAATATGAAAACCCTAAGTTTTTCGAAAGATTCGAAAATTGTATGTTTTTATTTCAATTTCGAAATTGTAATTTTTTTTTAAGCATTCGAAAATTTTGTTTTCTTAGAAAATTACAAGAATTCTAAATTTTTGGGGAATTTCTCGAGTTCGAAATCGTTCGAAAATTCTGAATATTTTGAGTTCCTCGAAAAATGTCAAAAATTTGAGTTTTCCGACAAATTTCGAAAGTTGAAGTTTCTTGAAAATTTTGGATTTGTTTGAGAAATTTTTCGCTGCTCAAAAAAAGCGACGAGAAAACGTCGCCCTCAACTGGCTATGGTACATTTCGCAACTAGTGGAATAATAATTCCTTAGAAAATTGTTGAAAAATTTTTAATTTTACAGAAATTCCAAAAAAAAATGAGTGATCTCCCACACAATTTCTCAAACTAGTATACTTTTACGTAAAATTTTTCTTATTTTTATTCTTATAAAAAATCAAAAAAATTTTGGTTTCAATGATTTAAAAATTTTTTTGATAACTCGCCCAAAAACAAACAAATCGCGCTCTTTCCCGAATTCACAAATCGCGTCTTTTTCTGCCAAACACCCAGACGCAAAAACCAAACCCACTCAAAAAAACCAAATCACTAAATCTTGTCAAGGAATTCAAAAAAAAAAACTCAAATCCGTTTCTATCTCAATGTTATTCTTTGCTCGATTCTTTTCGATTATTGCATTACATTCGTTAGTTCCTAAAGTGCTATTACGAAAATTACAAATGTGCATAGTAATTCCTCTATGTTATATTCATCAAATCACATACATGTATGCTATACAAACTCAAAAACTCAATATAAAGGCAACCAACAAAAAGTTATCAACTTTTTTACTTTTCACCATAATTCAGTTTAACCATAAATAATTTTTACAATTTATGTAATTAATTTACGGTTTCTACCAACTTTTTATCAATTGCCGACCATCTTAACGCGTAGAAAGCTAAATCCAAAAAAAAAAACAAACAAACAAACACAAAACAAGCACAAAAATACCTTACTTTTCACGCTCTGTAATTTTTTCATGAAATGTCGAAGCTATAAGTTGTTTGTGATATGAAGAAGATTAACATATGAATGAACCAAGTACAATAAACAAATATAAGCACGTTTTTTCAACCCAATACAAAAATTATAACCGGACGATTCTAAATTAAAAAAATAAACATCGATTAAACACTGGGACGCTTCTCTCTTTTTATAAATAAATACAATATTTACAACTCGACCATTTTCATGTGATGTGCAACAATTTTTCAAATACTCAACATTTTTGCAAATTAAAAAAACCAAAGAAAACTTCGAATTTGCAAAAATGTCGAAAATAATCCGACTCAATTTTGGAAATTGAAAGTACATAAATTTTTTTACACGACTGAATAATCCCTTGTAAATTTGAAACTGGTCATACATTTCACAAATTCCTCATAAGGCACTTTATACAACCTTACAAGATTTAAAGAAATTTTCGAGATTTTCTTTTTTCTGAAAAACCTTATAATTCCAGAATAATTTTGATAAATTTTCTAATTTTTGTAATTTTATAAGGTTCAGAGTTCCAAGGGATATTATGATTCGAAAATAATTTATATTTACGTACAAAGCTACGAACTTTTGGCCGAGAATGATTAAGTTTTCAAGATATACATAACTTACGTATAAAAATAAAAAAATATGAAACTTCTGTGTGCAATGAGATGCTGACTATTACACTGTGGAAATTCTGCCTACCTTGCTGAGGAGCTGGGAATCGAGTTCTTTCAACTGGTCGTCGAGGCTTTTGTTCGTTTGTTCGAAACTACCTTGTTTTCGGTATTTATAACTATCGGAGACACCGTAAGATCCTGTACTCCCGTATCCACTACCTCCCCCCAAAACACTGCTCACTAAAATAAAATTGAACGAAAATTTTTTCAATTCAGTCGATGCAAAATTAACTTAGAAAATCATCAATCAACCAATTTTCTATTCAAAATTTGTGAATTTGACGAGAACTGATTTCGACTGACGATGGACAATTTTCGAATTTTTAAGAACTGGAGAAAGTGAAAATTTTAAGAAGGTATGTATAAAAAAGTACTAACTCCTTCAATTTTTGAGGAAATCATTTTCTGAAGTGATAAAGCCATTTTGCAAAATTTAGGACAATTTTCTTGGTCGCTTCAAAAGATATCCAAAGATAAATTTCATTTTTTCGATGTATATATATATAGATATACTAATACACGTATTTTACGAGTACACAAAAGAGTTTCATTTTTTATATGTATATATATAGATATACTAGTACACGTATTTTACGAGTACACAAAATGATACTTCCAGAAAATGATAATTTCTTCGATGTATTTACATACAAGTTATTTTTTATCAAGTTATTTTTATTTATTTTTATTTATTTATTATTTTTATAAGTTATTTCATTTCTTTTTTCTCTATGTATATATATGGATATACTAATGCACGTATTTTACGAGTACACAAAATAATACTTCCAGAAAATAATACTTTCTTCGATGTATTTGCATACAAGTTATTTGATAAACGAATTATTATTTTTTTCAATTTGCATTTTTTATTTTATCGATAAGCTACATGTCTCTGTATACCTACATATACCGATATACCTATATATATATATATATATATATATATATATATACGCACAAAACAAAACTTCTTTGAATATCTTCTGAACCAACTAATAAAGCTATCCCGAGTTTCTCAAAATAATGTTATCACTCAAGAAGATAATAATCTTTAAAATCCTCATAAAATTTACCATACCCAATCTATACCGAGATATGGAAAAAAGCGTCCTAATTGCACCAAAATCTGCTCAAAAGCGTGCAAAATTACCAAGTTCAGGAGTTGCGGTCAAGCCGCCGTGATGATCCGCAGATGTACTCGAATGCGAAGAATGCGCAGCAGGATAGCTTCCCACCCCGCTGCTACTGGTGCTGTCCTTATCGTACGTGTGTTTCTGCAGTACGCGAATCATGGCATCTTTTTCAGCCAACTTGGATTCCAAATCTTTCATTCTGAAAAAGCGCCATTCAGCATCTCGACAAAAACAAAATTTAAAGAAAAATCCATGTTTTTCACTGTTCCCAGTCAGTTTTTGTTATTAATTGGCATTTGAAATGTTTTTTACGAGAAAAAAAAATCCACCGAGCCGGGAATCGAACCCAAGACCTCCCAATTTCATTTCGGGTGCTCTAACCAACTGAGCTACTAAGAAACATCGAAAAACATGAATTTTTCTTTGAATCAACAACCCAGTGATGAAAAAATAAACGTTTTTAACAAATTTTAATACGAAATTATGCACTTTCGACAGTTATTACGAATCAAAAATTATTCTATTCCCACTAATTTTATCAGTATTATGTAATCAATTTTTTTGTGTTCCAGAATACAAATTAACACTTTTTTCTTCACCCCTTCCACTACTAGAGTTGATCTGAAAAATTTCCCCACAAATACCTGGATTCCAAATCAGCCAATTTTTTCTGCGACACGTGCAATTCATCCATATGACGCATTTTGTCCGATCTTGCCTCGGCTATCAATTTTTCAGCATCTTGGCTCGTTTTTTCCAGAGCGGCGATTTTGGCGTCTCTGTAAAATTCAAAATTTATCGGTTTCAGCTGTTTTTCCCCTTTGACCACTGAACCTACAGTATCAAACATAAAACCTAAATAATTCATTCATTTTTAATATAATAAATAATTTAAATTTTAAATACTGCGCGCGGTGAACATTTTTTCACATCAACGAAAAAATTTTAAAAAAGGGGGGTGGTGCAATTGACACTCCCCCCCCCCCCTGCCGCCATTGATCGTGCGAATAGTCAGTACTGCCAGATGAACGGATTTACCCGTTTTTCACGGATTTTCGAGGTCTATGAAAAATGTTAACGGATTTTGAACGGATTATTCATAAAAAACAGATTTTTACAGATTTTGAAAATGGCTTCATATTAGGACGATTATTACATTATATCAGGGGCGGATCCAGAAAAATATCTCGGAGTAGGTTTTCGAAATCTCTACATTCATCATATTGAAGTTTTCAATATTCATTCAATGAGTAATCAGCATCTATAAGCTAAATTGAATGCCATTTTTCAATTTTTCTACGGATTTTCGATTAACATTACTGAGTCAACTACAGTTAATTCTGGATCAAGTAGAGTTCATTTTTTAAAAATTCGGAAACTTTAAATTTGAACATCAAACTTTAAATTTCAACTTGAAGCTCGAAACTTCAAATTTAAAATCGGATTTGAACACATATTTTGAACTTGAATTCCGAATTCGAAACTTCGAACTCTTCGAATTTCAACGTTGAAATTTAAATATATGGACTTCGATCATCTTATTTCAACTTCGAACTCTAAACGTTGAATTTGAAGTTCAAACTTCTACTTTGAGCTTTCAAACTTACATTCTGAACTATAGATTTATAATTTGAACGTTAAACTTTACATTTTTACTTCAAACTTTGAGCATGAACTTCGAATTTATTATTTCAACATTGACTTTGGATTTTGAACTTAAAAACTGAATCATAAATTTCAACTTTCGAATGCAAACTTTAAACTCTAAACTTCACATTTTAATTTAAAACTCCAAACTTTGGATTCAAACTGCAAACTCCGAACGTAAACATCCAACGTCAAATTTAAACTTCGAATTTCAATCTTCAAATTTGAATTCAAGAATTCAAATTTAAAACCTAACTTCGACTTTGAAGTGCTAACTTTTGTTCCAAACTCCAGATACCTCATTTAAACTTGAAATTTTAAATCCAAACTGCGAACTTCAAGTATCAACTTCACATTTAAACTCGAACTTCCAAATATGAACTCCAAATTCGAACCTTAACTTCCGAACTTTACATTTAAATTCGAAAATCTAAACTTTGAATTTGAACTGTCAACTTCCAATATGAACTTAGAATATCAAATGTGAACGTGTTGAACTTCATATTTCAAATTCGAACTTCGAGCTTTGAATTTTGTCTTCTAAATACTATTCAAAACTCTGAATTACCAAATTAAAAGTTTAAATATAGTTGAAAAGTTATATACAAGGTGCTTATATAACATATACCATACACATCATGTTTTGAATGTTTATGTAAATCCCCCTATGATAAATGTATTGCATTTTTTCTACCAAAAGGTAAGTATTTCGCCGAAAATTGCCAATTTCAACACAATTTCTTGAAATTCTAACGAAAACGGATTTTAACGGATTTTTCAAGACTTTCCCCCACCCTTTACGTTAGTATATATACAGATGATCCAACGATACGCTCTGGCAGCACTGGAATAATTCCAAATGGTACCAACTTTGGCAGACTCGCAGCGTCGATCGCAGCCTGTCTCAAAGCGCTCTCCTCGAGGTACCTCTGCTCCCACTTGGTGACGTCGCCTTCGAGGGACATAATTTTTTCGTCTCGTTCGCGCAGTCTCCTTTTCAACTCTGTTATCGTTTCCCCGTTGGAGGACTGTTCCCCGCCATGTGCCCCGTTGTTCCCGCCTTCTCGCAATTCTCGCTCCAATTGTCCTCGGAGTTGACGTTCCGTTTCCTCGCGTCGGTTGCTCGCAGCTTGAAGAGATGACAACGCCCGCTGCAACTGGCCCACTCGATCTACGTAGACCTGTTTTTTACGACACTGCAAAAAAACAAGATAAATTGGTATCAGGGGCAGACGCAGAAAAAATTTTTGGGCGAGGTTTTTGAAAAATATGTTTCTTAATTTTCGAAATTCCTGGAATTTTTCAACTTTTCGTAATTTCTGCGATTTTCAACATTTTTGAATTTCTTGTAATTTTCAAAATTTCTGAAATATGTAATGTTCTCGTAATTTTTGAAATTTCTGAAGTATGTAATGTTCTCGTAATTTTTAAAATTTCTGAAATATGTAATGTTCTTGTAATTTTAAAAATTTCCAAATCCTCGAAACTTCAAAAATGTTTGTACATTTTCAGATTTTTTGGAATACTAAAACCTTTGAATATATAAGGAATGTTTGAAATTAGAAAAATGTTAGAAATTCTCTGAATTTTCAAAAATTTTATAATTTTTGAAATATTTGGACTTTACAACATTTTACGAATTCTCGAAATTTTCAGAATGCCCTAATTTTTTAGGTTTATCAGATTATTTAAGAAATTAGAAAGTTTTTGGAATTTTCGAAAACCTTGAAATTATTATAATTTTTGAAATCACTGAAATCGTTGGAATTTCTGAATTCTCAATTTTTTACGTATTCGCAAGTTTTCTAAAACTTGATAATTTTTCGAGACTCGTTATCTTCAAATTTTCCAAATTATTCAATTTTTTTCAATTTCTGCGATTTTAAACATTTTTGAATTTCTCGTAATTTTCAAAATTTCTGAAATGTGTTATGTTCTCGTAATTTTTAAAATTTGCAAATTCTCGAAACTTCTAAAATTTTTGTACATTTTCGGATTTTTTGGAGTACTCAAACCTTTGAATATATCAGAAATGTTAAAAATTCTAGACATGTCAAGAATTCTCTGAATGTTCTAAAATTTTATAATTTTTGAGATATTTGGACTTAACAAAATTTTACGAATTCTCAAAAATTTTAGAATGCTCCAATTTTTTTGGTTCATCAGATTCTTTAAGAAATTAGAAAGTCTTAGAAAATTTGAGAAATTAGGAATTTTCGAAAATTTCGAAATTACTCTAATTTTTGAAACCACTGTAATCGTTGGATTTTCTGAATTCTCAATTTTTTACACATTCGCAAGTTTTCTGGAGTTACAAAAGTCTGATAATTTTTCAAGACTCGTTATCTTCAAAATTTCCAAATTTTTCAATTTTTTCGAATTACTTAAACATTCGAAAATTAACGAAATTTCTAGAATTCTAAAAATTTTTTAAAGTTCGAATTTTCAAAAATTTCACAATTTTTGATATTTTCGGACTATTCAAAATTTTTTACAATTTTGTCCAAAAGTGTCATTTTGAAGTACCTAATTTTCTAAATTTATCTATAGTTTTACAAACATTTGAAAGTTTGAAATATTGAATTCCCAAAATTTCAAAGCACACATTTTTCCACTTTAAATGTCTAATCATTTCACTAACAAAAACTATCAATCTTCTTCAAATTTCAAATTTCGTTCGCCACTGATTAGTATTTTCGAATTTTTACAATACAATGGAAAAAAAAATGTTTTTTTTTTTCGGCCATCCAAGCCGCAACTCGAATTGTCTCAAAAAAAATTCCGAATCGGTAGAAAGCAGATTTTGAACAGTTAAAAACTTGAGAAATTAGAAAAATATAAATGTTTTTCAATTTTAACACGCTGTTAAATAATTAGCATATAATTAACGATAACATATAATGATATAATAATAAAATAGATACAAATTTTGCAAAAAATGAATAATTACGTGAAAATCTGAAAACAAATGCAAAAAAACGTAGACACTGTTTTTTCATAAATTCCACATTCATATTTCGAGCACGAATTTTCGTACCTCATCTTCCAAGCGCACAACATTTCCTTGCGCGTTTGTAAGGGCTGTATCCAAAATATCGATATGCGTACGTTGTTCTTGCAAAGTGGCTCGTTGCGCGGCAAGTTCGATTTCCTGTCTTTCTTTTGCAGCATTAAGTTCTTTATCTGCAATTACAAAATTTCAGACGTTAATAATCAAAGAATTTCAAATTTTTGAAAATCCCATAAAAGTTGTCATTATATAAGTTAAAATTTTCAAATTTTCATAAAATTTGTAAAATGTATTCAAACTTTTTCATGTTTATTTATTTTTCATTTCGTTTTTTCACATTTTCATCGTTTCATTTCTCTATACTTTTCACATTCCAAGTTTCAGAGTTTTGCAATTATAATTTTGATCAAATTTCAGTACACATCAACAAATCAAAATCTACAAAATAAATAGAACAACTTTTTTTTACAATTTTGTGACCACCGTATTGCAACTCGTATCCTACACGGCGAAAAAGCGCGATTTTTCACCGTGTTTCATAATATACTAAATATCTACGATTCTACGAACTTTGGCTTATCAACTGTCCAATGAGCAACTCTCTCTGCGTGAGTTCTTTCCGCATGGACTCAACGACTGACGAATTTTCCGCTCGGGAAGACAGCAAATCAATTTGATCCCTCAGCGCACGATTCAGTTCCGAAATTCTCCTGCAATCGTTTTGCAACCTGAGTCTCGCGGCGCGTTCGAGTTTCTCGCGTCGTTCGCACGACGCCGCCAATTCTTCGTGCGCTCGATGAACTTTCGCGACCTCCTGCTCCAATTTTTGCGACTTGGCCACTTTGCTGTAACAACGATCAAGTTCGAGTTTCAGGGCGTCGTTTTCCTGCATCACCATCTCCACCATTTCCGGGGACTGCCAAATTTCGTTGGCGGATGTTTCGATTTCTTCCCTTCCTTTCGTTTGGGGCCTTAAAAAAACAAAATTTCAGTCATTTTTGAAGTCGACAGGTTTTTGAAAATAGATATTTCTCAACACAGAAAGTTTGTGATTTTCGAATTCTATTTCAAACTATCGAGCCGGAGTTTTGGAACTTGAATTCATAAATCTTGAAGTTTTCGACTTTCTTTGATTTTTGAAATTCAAAATTCAAAATTTCATTGCTGAAATCTTGCATTTACAACATTAAATGTTAAGATTTTCAAATATTCGACCTTGATTATTTGGTTCTCTCGTAAAATAATCGGAATACATATTTTTGGAATAAAAAAATGAATTTTCAAAGAAATTACCGAGGAGATGATGTTCTTGGATCATCATAATTGAAGTCACTTTTTCCGACTCTGGATAAATCCGGTTGCGATCGAGAAAGGTTCAATTTTTCAGCGGGCGCGAAAAGCCTGTGCTTGCTTTTCAGCGGAAGAACAGTGGAAATGTAAGACGGCGGTGTTCTGCCATCGAAATTCTTTTGCTTTCCTTGATCGTTTTCTCGCATTCTTCTTTCCAGGCTGTTTTCTTTGCTTGATATTTTGCTGTATGAAGGTACTTTGACTTCCTTGGCGAGATGTTTCAATACCTGTCGAAAAATTCAAACTAAATTTCATTAAGATTTCTATTTAATCTTCGAAACAACATTTTATTGTGTATATAAACATATATATATATATATTTATATTTATATATGCATGTATGCGTTTATTCATACCCTGGGGGGTCTTTGAGGTTACACATTTATACATGTTGGCGTAGTTGAATAAATTTGTTAAAGTTAAAAGAAGTTAAATTAAATTAAATTAGCTTCGAGTTACGTTAAGTTAAATGAGACTATTGTACGGGAACAGGTACTTATCGTAAGTTGAGTAAAAATGAAACTATTATACAATACAATAAAATAAAAACTAAAGATCATTGGATCTTAATTAATTCAGAGGGGTAAAGGTTGGTGATGGTCCAAGTTGGCGAGGTCCGATAGGGGGGGGGGGGGGGGTTTTGTTATACTTTTATATGTTGTTTGGGATATTCCGACAGGCCACATGCATTCAATTTTTATTAACTGGAATAATTACATTTAGAGACTTTTTTGGTCTTCAACATGATTAATCCATTTTTTCTTTCAAAAAATGGAAGTTTTCGATTCCCCAAAAATTGGAACATCGTAATTATTGAATGTCAATTGCTCAAGTTTTAAGCAAAGTGTTTTTGGAATGTCCAACTCAAAAACCATTTCCACAATACTTAACAAAAATGTTTGTCATTGAAGTTTTACCTGAGATTGACTAAGATAATCATCAGGGATGTCAGTTATTTCTTGACAACCGCCACTGCCACTTTTTTCGTAAATATGATCGTCATGAGGAAGACTAGAAAGCGACTGCATCGTTGGGCTGTTCGAGTGACCTTTGCCTCCGCCATCACAGTACAAATACCCCATGTCTCCGTGGTCGCGAACTATACCTGATAATCTGAAAATAAATGAATATATTATTTTTCATTGCAAAAAATCAATCTAAAGATTTTTACGTAATTTACGTATTATAAATTGAAATTAAAATTACTCATGTTACAATTTTTACGAACTATAAAATTTGATAATTCAACTTCAGAAATCCACTACCTTCACTACACAATTCTGAACTTAAAAAATGTGAATTTCAAAGTCTAAAAATGCAAAAACTCGATTTATCAAAATTCGAAAACTCGGAAGTTTCGAAGTATTCGGAAATTTTAATGCTTCGGAAACTCAAAATTGCAACTTCTGATATCAGAAATTTTTATAATTGGAAATTCCGAAGTT
This sequence comes from Platygaster equestris, assembly GCA_030522785.1. Taxonomy (NCBI): domain Eukaryota; kingdom Metazoa; phylum Arthropoda; class Insecta; order Hymenoptera; family Platygastridae; genus Platygaster; species Platygaster equestris. The sequence continues at coordinate 26,044 of JAPYZK010000153.1, forward strand.
CTGTTACAGAAATCCCAAAAATTCGGAATTTTAATAATTAAACTTTTAACTTTTGAATAAAAAAACTTTTCGAGTTCGATAATGCGTTTAAAAAAATAGGAATTCAGATTATAACCTTCCAGTATGCGCCCATGAGTTCTCGTCGTTGGCATTATGTATGATGAGCGTGTTGTATGAGCTTGTAGAAATGTCTAAACTGCTCCGATTGGAGCCCACGCTAGTTCTGTTACTAAGGTTGTCTTTGAGACTGTTGCGATTCGATCCGTTGATGCTATCTTTGAGACTATTTCGATTGGAGCCCGTCAAACTTTCTTTGAGACTGTTGCGATTCGACCCGTTCAAACTGTCTTTCAAACTGTTCCTATTTATCAAATTGCCCTGTTGAAAAAAAAAATTAAACTCATGAGATGTTCATTCTTCAATAGAGCAGAAAATACGTTTTTTCGATAGTCAAATTTTTTTTAACTGAAAATTGAAAAATTTTACAATCTTTCGATTTCCATAGTTGAAAGCTACAATTTTTCAAACTGGAAAATTTTGAATTCGTGTTGAAACGAACTATAAATGCTAACTTCAAAAATTGCACAATAATTTAAAAATATCCAAATTCAAAACTACTTCATACTTGAATTTTCAGTTCAAAAATTGAAAACGTAAAATTCATTATATTGGACATATTTTAATCCAAAATTTTTTGACATTGCAATTTCGATACTTTGACATTTGGAATTAGAAAATTTTACAATCTTTCGATTTCCACAGTTGAAAGCTACAATTTTTCGAATTGAAAAATTTTGAATTCGTGTTGAAACGAAATATGAATACAAACTTCAAAAATTGCACAATAATTCAATAATGTCCAAATTCAAAACAACTTCATATTTGAATTTTCAGTTTAAAAATTGAAAATGTGTTAAAAATCATTATATTACAAATATTTGAATCCAAAAAATTTTGACATTGCAATTTAGATACTTCGACATTTGGAATTAAAAAATCTATCCAGTCAAAACAAACAATGTGAAATATAACTTATAATTCCATAATTCAAAATTAAAATTTTCATTCGAAACTTTTTTTTCAATTTTGACATTTTGGTAAACTACAAATTTCCTCTTACTCATAAATTACCAATAAATAAAAAGTCGCCCTTCGAAAATTCACCTGGATGTTTGGTATATTTTCTTTTTGACTGGAAGACCTCGAAGGGCTTTGCGGATGATTTTCCTGTCCTTGCGGTTCCTGCCGAGCCGTGTGCCTTATGACGTATCGCTCTTCGTTGCTCAAATTTTCGTTCGACGTAGAAACATCTGTGTCGCTTCCACTTAAACTTTGAGGTAGACCACCTGCCGTACGGAAATTCACAGTCATCGTAAAATACTTTTTCCTCCACTCTCCCATTATTATATATAATTACCCGGCGCAGACAATTGCTTCCTTTGAATGTTGTTATTATTGCCGAATGGCAAAAATCGGTTAGATTGTTGCAGGGAACTCATGGTTGCTCATTTAAATCGACAGTTTTATTACATCTGCAAATTTCGAGTGACTGTTAATAACGAAAATTGCGCAATAAACGAAACATTCTGATCTAAATTTCCAAAGTGTTGAATTTGAATATTCAACGTTCATTCTGAATTCCGTCAATCGATCGAAATTATAAATTCCGAAATTCATAAATATCCGAATTTCCAACAGAAGAATCCACAAATTATTTCAAGAACATTTAAATGCCAATTCCGTAAAATCATCCTTCCATGTCATTTGTAATAAATTCTGTAATCTCATTCACGGAAAATCTCCGTAATCGCTGGACCACGATGTTTTCAATCTCTAATCGACGTTAATAACGTAAACGAGAACAACGAAAAGAGACACAACTACAAAAAACCTATAAGCTAGAAAAAGAAGATATCACATCGTAAGAACAGGGCGCTCTGACAGAGGTGTCAACACTCTGGAATGTCGGTACATAATTGAAACTAGATAAAACGCGATTCCGGAAAACTCCCAGCATCCGGAGCGAAAAATTCGCTCCAAAAACGTCGATTCTCGTTTCGCGAGTAGCGAAGAGCATTTTCGCGAAAGCACATACAAAATGCGAGATCACCACCGAACTCGAAGATGCAAAATAAACAAAAAGACCGACATTTTTTCGGATGAAACAGCTCGTTTTCAGCCCCGAGATTTTCCAAATTTTAACGGAGAAATCAGCGCAAACTCACATGTTTCAGTGATGCGAGGAAGACGTTATTAAAAATCACAAAATTTATTAGTGCACTTTTCAGAAGAGAAATAAAAATTCTGTCTCCCGCATTCCTCGTCAGAGAGCTCGGCAATCGCGATTAAAGAGAGATAGAAAAGAGAGAAGTAAATGTCAAATGGGTTATTTAATAATTTTTATGTATTTTTTACAATTTGACGTATTTAAAAGTTATGAAAACTATAACTATTCAGAAAAAAGTGTCTAGAAAATTTGTTTGTTCGCGCGGAGACAAATTCTGACAATTTTTTCAAAAGGCATTTGCAGGCATTTGTACTGGTAATCATATAATCCAACGCTTCGAAAATTTCGAATTCTGATGCCGTCATTTCGAATATTTGGAAAACCTGAAACACACTCTGTAAATTATAAAATCGTCAAAATTTAACATCGACATCAAAAAATGCCGCGCGGAAACCACACCTATTTTTAGTTTCTAATTTAGCCACACTGAGCGCTGTTACTGCCGCCGCCATATTTGAATTGACTTCGCGAAGCGGAAATCTTTCTTTTCGACAAGATGCCTCCTAAACCGAAATCCACGGAGAAAAAGCCAGGTAATTTTTCATCGGTTATCTATTTCCTTCAATATTTACATGTTAAGAATTCAGTTTTGCTTTATTATTTATTATTTTATTAACAATTCAATTCCGTTCCAACTTGGTATATGAAACTAATTTGCATCTTTTAATCCGCGAATTTTCCCCATCGAACCATGTGCTTTCAGTAACATGTTGAGTGTAATACAACAGTTTTCATTTGTATTTTGTGGATTTTTTCTGTAAGTTGCATTTTTCGATTTATTTGGATTAATCTCACGTTAAATTTGCACGTACGGGCAACTGCGCGAATCGTGTTTTTATTGCTTTCGTTGACAGGTAACATAACCTCACTTCTTGTGAGTCTCGTGTGATTGGTTTTTTTTTTGGAAATATTTTCCGTAATTATCGATTAAATCTGAGGAGTTGCAAAGATACTTTTAAATTCTCATGACAGGTAATAATTGAAAAAGTGTAGAAAATAATGTGTTGGATTAAATTTTTGACAATCTCCATGTTATTCCATGTCAGTTATCAAATATAAAAAAAGTTGACATATTTTGCCTATTAATTTGAAAAAAAACATTCCTAAATATCATAATACAGTATTTCATTAATATATTCTCTAATGATCAAATCCAACAAAGTGTGATATAATGTTTATAAACATTTAATCCCATTCAATTTTTTAGATTCTCGATGACAATTCCAAAGTTGTTTTTAAACCAAATGCACATTTTGTAGGCCCAATATTTTGAAAACTTTTCATGAGCAAACATAACGTATTGTTCGACCTTTTCTTACATACATGATTGATTCCAGGAGGAAAGAAAACCGAGGAAAAAAAAACCCCGGCGAAGGAGAAAAAGCCCGCGGCAGCGGCAAAAGCTGCGGCACCTGCTGCAGCTGCTCCCAAGGCTTCGAAAGCAGCTACCAAAACTGGTTCGTCAAAAAAACCAGCACCGGCCCCAAAAGCTGCTGCCAAAGCAACAGCAGCTAAAGCTAAACCAGCCGCTAAAGTAGCTTCCAAAAAGCCAGCTGCGAAGAGTGCAAAATCAGTGGCAAAAAAATCAACCACTGCCAAGCCTGCAGCTTCAAAGACCAAAAATGCCCAACCAAGCAAAAAAGCAGCGCCTAAAGGAGCCAAAACGGCTGCTGCCGCTGCTACCCAGAAGGCACTCGCGGCCCAAAAAAAGGTCATTATTTACATAACATTGTTAAAGTAAACGATGAAAATCCAATATAGGAGGAAATTATGCAAAAAAAAATTATCAACTATTGAAGAGTGAATATTTTTGGGAAAGACGCAAGTTCTTTTCAGGTTTCATTGCCATGATTATTCATTTTTTTTTTAATTTAGTTTTTTTTTTGTTTTTTCAATTTCAGTGATTTGTTCTTGGTGTTAAGAAATACTATTCCTAAAATTTATATCAATCATGCCAAAAACAATTTTTGCAAAGGCATACAAAATACTTCACTGGTAAAATTTTACACATTGTTGTAAATATCTGCACTCTAAAAAAGTTATGAATAATTGCAATCAAGGCAATGAGTATCTCATAAAATGACAATTTTCTGGTATGTGAATGAGTTTTTGAAAATGATTATCAATAAAGAGGTATAAAATTACAGTCGTTTATATTTATAATTTCAGGTCCGCAAAGGTATTCATAACACCAAGGTGAGGAAAATCCGAACCTCTGTTCATTTCCGTCGTCCGAAAACGTTCCGGCAACCAAAGAACCCGAAATACCCCAGGAAGTCGGTGCCCAACAGAAATCGGTGCGTTGAATACAAAAAAAATAGCCACAACTTCAGAATTTAACATTTTTATAATGATGATTGAGATGGGAATCTCTTTGAAAAGAAACCTTGAAAACAAACATTATCTCCCTGATAACTCATACTGTATAAAAAACTTTTCTCAGTTTTTGATAAAATGTAGTAATTCTATATTCGTTTTTCAGTATGGATGCTTTCAACATCATCAAGTTCCCGCTTACAACGGAAGCTGCGATGAAGAAGATCGAAGACAACAACACATTGGTATTCATTGTTCACACAAGGGCGAACAAATATCACATCAGATCATCAGTCAAAAAACTGTACGACATTGATGTCGCCAAAGTCAACACCTTGATTCGACCTGATGGAAAGAAGAAGGCTTATGTTCGTTTAGCGAGAGATTATGATGCTCTTGATGTCGCCAACAAAATTGGCATTATATAAGCATTTGTTGTTTGGATCTTTTTAATCAATAAAAACCATTCACAGAATTTGTGCGAGAAGATGAGATTACTTTGACTTTTTTTATTATTATTTTTCCTTATTTACACTTTCACATCAATTTGTTTACTCGGTGATACGTTTTATTTCCTTTGTTGGGCTTGAAAACTTGGTATACATTTTACAAGTTATGACACGACAGTCCACGCTTATTTGATACAAAACATATTTTTATTGAATACGTAAATCCAATCACGAAGTTATAGCGTATTGAGAAAAATATCACATGACCCGACTGTTTATGGTACTTGGTGAAAATTGTAAAATATGATACGTGCATGTCCTTTGACCAACAAAGTTTTTACCAATGACAATATAAAAATGATATGAAACCAAGTTGTAGAAACCTCCATAACTTACATAACTCTTGGGGTACGTAACAAATTCGCGTAAAAAATGGCAATTTCTTGTTCTGTCTTTCATACAGAATTAGAGATTAATTTGCGCTTGTTAACATGAAGTTTTGGGTGTAATCATAGTCGATTGTTGGAATGACCGACTGCACGAACTTGAGGAATATTATGAGGTACATGTGGACTCCGAGCTCTCGTCCTCCTTCCAACACAGTTTCGATAACTTTCTTCATCACTACAGCATGTCTACACAAAATTATGCTCATTAGTTGGGAGATCATGTTTTCGTTTTATCAAGACTATTAGTAGTTCCACGCAATTACTTTGAATTTTGATGAAATCACACAACTTGAACACAGACGACGCAATGGGCACAATTTGACAAGATTGGAAATTTTCTTGTTGGACCTTTATGCAGTTCATCATTAATTTGTTGGTATTGAGATGATCCAAAAAGATGATTTTTTTTTTTTATTTTTTTATTTATGGACTTGATGACTACCTGCATGGATGCACTGATGCCATTGGGGGCCCTGGCATATGCGGGTGTGATTCCATCGTGACTGTTTTTTTCGCGTGGTCCTGGCTCACATCTTGGTACATTTCTTCGACTGTCAATGGTTTGCGATTCTGAAATGCAAATCGTATTTGACATTGTTCTGAACGGAAATTTTTCATTCGGTACAGCATTAAAAAATGGAATAAAGACTTTGGGGATTCCGAAAAAATCTACTCAAAACTTGAATTTTTGTTTTAGAAATGCCTGTTTCACCTCGTCGTAACCACATAGCCAAAGACGTGGAGTTTGGTAATATTTATCATATGTAATGTGCAAATCGTAAGTGCGAGTCCTGATTATTTCACCCTCTGATGCCGAATCCTTGCGTTTAACCTTGGCATTTTCAGTCGTGTACTGTAAATAAATATTCGAGTGAGTTGAAGTAAAAATACAGTAAATGCAAAGTTAAAAAAGTTGTACACGGAATTTTCACTGTCGCTGTCATTTCGCAAATAGAACACACAAACATGATTTGCATAATTCTCCAAGTTCTACTTAGTGTAATTTTCAGTAATATTTGTATAATACTCTTAAATTTGGAAATTGCTTAAAATTTGGATTTGCTCATAAAAATTATTAACTTTTCATTAAACTTTGAGACTCGAACAAAAGTTGCTCTAATGCTTTTGCAAGTTGAAACATTTTTTGGTTCAAGAAACTATTTTACCTTTTCTGTCATGTTCAAGATTTTCAGTTGTAAATGATAGAAAAATTTTTCTGGAATTAAATCAAGTTTTGGTATTTCGCACATGAATAATACACGTCTTTTCTCAAGTTTTCTGAAATTCTAAATTGAAAATTTCCTACAAACGACTTTTGCCATTTACATGTTTCTGGACATTTTGAATTGGCGAATTTCGTAACTTGCTTTTGCAAATTACTGAAAAATTATGATTCATCATTTACTTATTTTGAATCCAGAAAATTAAATTACACAAATTATTACAGCATTTTTTCGAAATGAAATAAAGAAACTTTTACATTTACAAGTTCGAATTACAAAATGTATAAAAATTTTCAAGTTTCTCCAGAAATGCAAAATTCCTACAATTAAAGACAATTCGACACGCCGTCAGGGACAGTAATGTTCCTTTTAGTAATATGTATAATTAATGTCGTTATTCGTTCATTTTTAGACGAAATGTAATTTTCATAAAAATCGAATCGATCCAATGAAGCAGTGACTCTTGAATGCTCGAAATAAAATGTACGACGACATGTTAATATTAAAAGTACTTTGTCTTGCTCGTCGAGCATGCCGCTGACTTCGAAAGCTTCCATGTCCGCAGCTTCCTCCTCGTCCTCATCATCGTTGCTGTCGCTTTCGTTGACTTGAGCCGCAGAAGAAGGCGACTGAGACTCTTCTAAAGTCATCTCTGACACCTTTTCCTCTATCCCATTGAATGTGACATCGTAATGGTGTGTATCGACCCAACCACCTTCAGGGTCGTCTTCTTCTATTATTCGTTCTTGCTCCTCATTGTACTCAATCTGCGACACAAAACTTAATTAACAATAGTCTCCTTTGTATTTGTCCAAAGTTGCTTATTTTACAGCCTCCATATATTATCATTTTAGTCGCTCGAAAAATAGTTTACGAGTTCACAAGTTGTTCATTTACCTGAGAATAGACATTTACAATTTCCCCAACTTTTTCAGAACTATAATATTCAATTTATCAAAAAATGAAATTTTTCCTAAAACAAAGTTTTCAAAGTTGAAGGTCTGAACATTTTCAAAATTAAAACAAAATTTTGAAAATGTTCAAATTTCCAAAAACCTCTACGTTTGAACTTCCATAATTTGTGCAATTAATGTTCTCTAATTATCTCTCGATTTAGTCACATCATGGGTAATTCAGACATTTGATTTATTGTTAGTAGCGATAAGAGGGGATCTTACCACCGCACCCAGCGAGAACAATGTTTTCGGAATGGCTAGTACGATACAGCCGTAAATTGTCAATTTTGAATAGCGGACATTGTGGCGGTATGGTGGGGTGAAGGCTGGAGAGGGGAAGGTGGCTAAATCTAGAGTTCCTATAGAGTTTGGCTATCCAGGGCAACTGTCTGATTAGCTGGATCCAAAGCTGGACCTAAAATGGCGGCTCCAATAGGAAGAAGCAATTGTATGTACATGACGAATGTATGTGTGTATACTGCCGCCATTTTGGGTCCAACGATCGACACGTACACACTAACACATTGCAGATGGCCAAACTCTCTATTTATAGGAACTCTAGCTAAATCAAATGTTTTGTATGCTATTAAATCAAGCGGTTCCTAAATCGAATGTGACTAAATCAAGAGATGGGTATACTTTCACCCTTATACTGTCCCCTGTAACATATTATACACATATTAATTTTAACTTCCTCAATATTTGTGGTATTTTATTATCACTTGATGATGTTGTTCTAAATGTAATCAACTGTTCAGTGTTAATCTTGCGTTGAATAAATGATCACTTGTCATTTACTTGTTTACATCTCCGAATGCAGGGCACGTTTCGAGTGAGCAAAAACTGTTTATCTTTGGGCAAATAGGGTTTTATTCGGTCCTCGTCGCCAACAGCCCATTGCCATGTGGGGCAATGATGAATGAGGTGCTCCCCAGCTGCCACAAATTCCTCTGGAGTCAATACTCCTGTTTCCCGGAATTTGCTTTCCTGAAAATTACCAACCACTTGTCAAATTTGTAGTAGTTACACAGGTACACTTTTCCTCCCTCGCACATTCGCTTATTTGCTTAGCAAAAAACAGAATAAAAAAGTGTCATGTTTTACCCAGGAAATCTTTGATTTTCATGCAAAATGTAGTAACACCTTACACTGTAATATTTGTAATAGGGGTGAATTTAATAACGAACCTTCAAAACTGGTGTCAGGTATTCAGCGACTCCCAGAGCAGTTCCTTTCACGGAATTGATGACGCTCTGCATTTTGACGAGCGATAAATAAATTTGACAGGGGCGCAACTTTTCTGTATGTTTACCTCATGTATTTACTACACATTGCTACACATATTTACACAGCACGAGGGCAAGACAAGAATAAGAGAAGAAAACGAGGAGATAAATAAATCGCGTGAAATCGCGTAAATACGCGCGAGGGACGTCAAGTGAACACGGCTCACAGTGACTGGCAGCAACTAACCGCACAATATCGAGCCCAAGGATGAATACTAACGTAAACAGACGAAAGTATCATGTAAACATGGAAAGTATTGCTTTGATTACCAATTTAAAATTTGACAATTATTGACAACTACAGTGGACTTTCGTTTATGTTGCTCGTTTATTGTCGTTTATGTTGACCAATGTTGACTCTTGTTTAGTTGATCATTTCCTCGCGTTTATGTTGACTTGCGACTTCTTCTCGCCCCCCACCACAATAAACTCAGCAAATAAGAGAGAGAGCGTTTCAATTTGCGGGAACCAATGAAATAATATCTTTGCCTACTCCTTCTAATCTGACCAAACGATATTGGCTGGCTCGGAAAAATGGCGGAGCTATGTCACGGCGGCGAAACAACACGGCGCCCGAAAAAAAATGGTGGCGGAATTTCGTGATGAGTTAAGGTAAAGTTAGGTTTCCGAGTGCTCGTCTTGTACGAGCATCAATAAATCATCATTCATCAAGAATTCCACCGCCATTTTTTTTTCGGGCGCCGTGTCGTTTGGCCGCCGTCACTGCCGTGACAATTGACATAGCCCCAAAATGGCAGCATGTTTTTGGTTTGAAACATGGAGACTCTCCATTGGAGAGCTGGTTTCCAGTTCTCCGTGGTTTGAAACGTTCGAAAGTAAAACATGGCAAAACATGTATAATATATTTAGCAGATTTTCAAATCGACTTATTGAATAAATCGTGAAAGCTGAAAACTGACTAATTATTATTTTTTACAGATGTAAGGCCGTAATATTACCGGGTATATAACGGTTATATAACCGTAATATTACATTACCTTACCAAATTTTTGGTCACATAATTTCCGACGTAATATTTCCAAAAGATTTATCACCGTTATT
>JAPYZK010000154.1:0-52010 GCA_030522785.1 Platygaster equestris
AAATATAGATAGGAACATCCATAGTAATCGATAAGAATTCATGGGAATCGATGGAAATCGTTCTGCATCGATGAAAATGAATAAAAATCGATATAGTGATTGATGGGAATTCATATAAATTCATAGGAATTGATGGAAATTGTTAAAAATTGATAGAAATTGATGGTTATTGATTGAGAAATTATAGGAAAGAACGTAAATCAATAGCAATAAGTGACGGGAATTCATAGGAATCCATAAAAATTGATGGAAATAAATTGGAATCGATTGTGATTAGTAAGGATCGATTAGAGTTGATGGAAATTGATAAAAATAAATGGAAATCAATAGAAATTGATATGAATATTCAGGGGATTCATGGAAATCGGTGAGAATCGATGGGAATAGAATAATCGAGGAGAATAAATGGAAATCAATAGTAATTAATGGGAATTCAAAGAAATTGATTGAAATTAATTGGAATTGATTAGGAATTGACCAGAATTTACAAAAATTGATGGGAATGAACGTGAATCAATAAGAATTCATATTTCAACGAATTCATAGAAATCGAAATTGATTAGAATTCATAGGAATTTATGGAAATTAATAGGAATTGGTAGAAATCAATAAAAATTGATAGGAATGAATGGAAAAAATAGTATATTATAATTAATGAGAATTCATGAAACTCGATAGGAATTCATAAGAATAAATGGGAATTGAAAAAAAAATAAATAATGGGAATGGATGGTTAAATCGATAGTCGTTGATAGAAATTTATGGGAATCGACGAAAATTTATGGGAACTGATAGAAATTGATGAGAATCAATGGAAATCAGTAGTGATTGACGGAAATTCATATGAATTCATAGGAAGCGATGGATATCAATAGTGCATGATGGATAGGAATTTAAAGAAATTCTTGAAAATTGATGGGAATCGATTGGAATTGATTAAAATTAATGGGAATCGATTAAATTTGATGGGAACTCATGAAAATTGATGGAAATACATCAAAATGAATGATAATCGGTAGGAATCCATAAGAATCGGGAACTGATAGTAGAAATTGATGCTAATAAAAGGAAATCAATAGTAATTGATGGGAATGTATAGGGATCTATAGGAATTTGTAGAAATTAGTGGGAATTGATGGAAATTTATGAAAATCGATGGAAATTCATGGGAAAGGACAGAAATCGATAGGAATTGTCAGAAATCCATGTATAAAGCATGAAATACCCATTGATATTTGTAATAGCATGTATAGGAATTTTTCAAAGGAATTATAATCATAAAATGCACGCGTAGCGCGGACATCATGTCTAGTTCATAAAAATTCCCCATGCGGCTATTTTTCCATTGGACACCACCCCAGTTTCCAGCGAATGCCTATTGTTGAAAACCGAGTACCAGGTCGAATAGGGATCTTGTAACAGGAAGGATTAGGGAACGTGTTGTGCATGCGTGCATGTTGCCGTTTCGCGTGCGACCGAACCAGGAGCGCAATGGTGCACATTATCGATGACACACGAATCTAACTTATTGCTTCCGCCATCGAGTAATTTGCTCTTTATCCAGGACGATGTCGGATCGAGATTTGATGCGTTGGACAAACTAGGAAAGAGGTAGTTATCGGCGAGTCACAGGAATAACAACCGAAACGGCTCTGTGATGCGTCATTAACGACCGCTGTGTACGTTACTTTTACATGACGACGGATTATCCGTCATTACTCGTCATTGCTCACGCGACGCCAAAGTTCGAATGCGATGCGCGTACACGAGACATGTGCTGATACGTTTATTTACTCGAGTTAATTATTTGCACGGCGTTATGCAGAGAGAATCTCAACAGGAAAGGGGCGAATTCATAATCACATTGCGAGGTTGCGCATGAGGGAAATGGCGGTCGGGGGGTTGATTTTTGTGAATGATGGTTGCGGGATGCTAAGCAGTTTTTTTTAAAGGTTTTTTCACGAATGCACGAAGAGTTTGGAAATTCTGTGAAATTTGAAAGTATCTAAAATTCTAAGAATTATGGGAATTTACGAATCTTGAGAATTGGACAAATTTATGAAATTTAGTATATGTTTATAATTCTGGAAATATGCAGAGTTACCGAAATTTTGGTGATTTCCAGAAGTTCCCGAATTCTCCGCATTTCCGAAAGTTTCTAATTTTTCAAGAATGTCCTAAATTCTCGAAATAACAGAAAATTTACAAAATAATTAGTCTCTAAAAATTCCTGAATTTTTAGAATTTCCCAAATTCTCAAAATAATGAAAAATTGAATAACAATAATAAAAATAATGGATAAATAAATTGAGTAAATAATGAATGATAATAGTAAAATCACCAATTTGAAATTTTTAATCCATATTATCCATTTCCTGGGTTCCCGAAATTACAAGTTTCAATCTCCAATTTAAATATACATTCAATATTCTCAATTTTTAACATCCGGTCAAGAGCTCATCAAGTAAAATACTCGAACAAAGCACTGCTCCGATTGAAAAATTAATCAATTTCAGTATCATTGTTCGTAGAAGCTCGAATTTACATGGAAAATTTGATATCGTTCCTCGAAACTGATCGAAGCAGCGTGCACTTAATTTTTTCATCATGCTGGCTGAACGGAATTGATTGAAACCAGCTAGTTCCTTGAGTTTTGATAGGATTTCGTTCGAATAGGCGATGATATGATTCGTAGAGTTCTCATTTCTGTTATCAATTTTTCAGTATTTGTCATACTTTCTCACATTTGACTAAACATTATTGTTGAACTGAAGAGACTTTGCGTCGAGTCTGATCATACGTTGAGTTATACTACTCGTATCGACGTACTATTTCTTATCTTCAATTTTTTAAATTGTTTATGCGTTTTTGAATGAATAAACGAAATTTCTAGCGTTTTCAAAATTGATTGAATTGTCCAAAGTTTTCCAAGGCTAGTAATTTTCGAAAATATTTAAAATTCCCGAATTTTGACAATTGTTAAAATTGTTCGTTCGAGACTTTTGGACCAAAAATTCATTGAATTTATAAAATTACGTAAAAATACTACATGTTCTGCTAATTTATGAATGTTTACGAAATTATTACATAATTAACAAAATTTCGTATAAATATTTTAAATACGAATCAACTGAAAATTAAGTAAAGGATTGAAATTACCTGAATTCTTACAAATTCGATAAAAGATGTCACTAAACTTCACTCCAGAACAATAAAACTAATACTGACATATTTTTCAAAATTCTATTCAAGCTAAATCTCTCATTTTCCAACATTTTCTCGGATACCAGAGAAATTAGGCACAGAAAGCGGTTAAATTTGAACATAAACAAATATTTCAAAATCTCAACCCATGCATTTTTGGACAATCGATACTAAAGACACAACAATATTTCCAAAAAACCTGCAAAAATCGTATCCACCCAAAAATTGTATCTCATTTTTCAATCCCTCCTTCCAGTATCTCACTATTTCAATGATCCGAATGTTTCCTTCTCCCAAAGGCTTTTAATGATTGAAGTCCCACGTTCAGTGATTTTTGTGTGACGTGGTATCGAGTGTAATCTACTTATAAGAGGCGGAACAAAAAAGAGAACGAATGCCGAAATTGGAAAATGCAGAAAGTCGATAGGATTGGGGTGTACGGGTACTGTGATCGGCGTAACGTGCAATAATACCGAGGTGGAGGTAGCGCATTTCAATTCGATACATCGGACAGCGGAGCGTGAAGTTATAACGCACTTTCGACCGGCGCCGCGTTTCGTGATTCCGCGTGATTGCCATTGTCGCTGCGGAGTTAGTGATTCCGTTAGAAAAGATTGCTTTTTCCGAGAGTCACAAAGGGAATTTTGATGGACCGAAGCGCGTCGACGCGAACGGTTTTTCATTTACATTGATAAAGACCTGCGGGAGCTCGGTTTTTGAACCCTTTTTTCCGCCCTGGCCTATTTTGCATGTAAAGAAGTTGTCGCTGTTGCGAGCACCTATCGCTTGGTGAACTAATTTGCAAAATGTGAAAAGGTGAAGATTTAATTTCGAGGCGCTTTCGTATCATGCTATTCCGGGAATGTTTTATAAGGCTTGTTTTGCGTGGTCTTTGTAAAGCGTCTTATAATCCCAAGCGGAAAATTCTCTACCGTGAAAATGGTTATGAACGGATTTGCCGGGGGAAAACGCATCTCGAGAATTCTAACAGTTCTGTTGCGATTTATTCGGGCATGGAATTCCGTTTTGATGGAGTGAGTTTTTGAGGGTGGAATAGTTATTTTCGATGAGGGGTAGTTCATGTATTACGTACTTAATGGAATTTCTAGAGAATTTCTGACCTTTTTAAATCCCTCCTACACCTGCCCGTACAAGGTGAAGAAATTTTTTTTCATATTTTGGAGTGTTTTGTATTATTCGATTTTCGATAATATTTTCGGAATTGTTGCAGTTTTTGAAACTGATATATTATTTTTGATTCTTAGAATTCTGAAATTTCACCGAGAATAGAAAAACGTATTTGGTTTTTCAGATTTTTTGAATTTTATGAATGTTTCGAACGATTCTCAAAAAGTTTCTCTATTTTTCAAATGTTTATGGGTTTTATCAGAGTCTCTGAATTCTCAAGTTTTTACAACTTTCCGGAATTTCTTGATTTTTATAACTAGTTCATTATTCTTAATAAATCAGTTTTTTCACATCCTGCAATTCTCTGTATTTTGAAATATATTTTACTATTTTTCGGAGTCCTACAATTTTTGGGGGAGTTTGGATATTCAATCATTGAAAAATATTAATTTCCCATAATTCCTGTACTTATTAGAATTTTTGAAATTTTGAACTTTTAAATGTTTATTATTCTCAAAATGTGCCTAACATGTCCATTTTTCAAAATCCCGAAGTTTTTCAACATTTTTTCTATACTTCAAAACAGATCTTAGTATTTTTCGGAATTTATCTAAGTATTTGAAATTTTAGAAATTTTCAGTCGAATTTTCAATTAAAAAATTTTCGAATTGTTCGAAAATGCAAGAACGTTTCCAATTTTCCAGACTTTTCGAACTAACAAAATGTTCCGCATTTTTCAGATAATTTTTTGAAACACTCAATTTCGCCCGAATAAGCAAAATTTTCAGTATTTCCAAAAATTTTAAATTCTCCATAATTCTGAACCTCATAATGTCCATAATTTCAAGATTTCCTCTATTTTGTTTATGAAATACTGGACAAATCTTCAGAAATTCATTTAAAAAAATTTTTCGACCGACAATGAAGCAGAATTTCTGAATTTCGAAATTTTTGAAGTCTTTATCCACAATTTTCGTGATGTATTACGATGTTTCACAACTTTATACTGACCTGTAAAAATCTCATCACCCCTAATTGAGGACTGACCACTCAAAAATGTCCATGAAAAAAAAAGTTAAGCAAAACTTTCCTCTATTTTCCTCCAACGTAACTAAAGTAACGACTCCCGTGTTTCATAGGAGACTTCGGGGAGGAACATGACACACATTCACTGTTTCCCTGGAATAATATTTCATTCCCATTTAATATAAAGTATTGTCGGTAGCGGAAAAGCATTCTCAGAGTGCATCGAAAATAGATTATCCGATACACCAGGGGCCAACAAACAATGTAAGTTTTGTTATGTAGACTAGGGGCGAGAAAGGGGAGATCGGCGTATTGCCAGTATTGAAAGGGGAGTAACGTATTCGACTTCTTTCCCCATGCGGAATTCATATTTTCACGATCTGGCATTGTCAATGGTATTTCAAATATTGTTAACGACAGTTTATCATTGTTCGATAAAAAATATCTTCAAACTTAAGAATCTAATGATCACTCAAAGTTGAAAGCTTTACGTTGACAGCTAAAAAGGAAAATGAACCAACGAAAGAAAGTGATAATTTTTTTATAACCGGCGAAAAAGTTTTTTTTTGTCAACAATAAATCATCATCTATTACGAATTAGCACTTTTTCAAATTCAGGATTCGTATGATCAATCACACTCACTCGAAAATACTGATAAAACCGTAAAAAACCTATCAAGGTCATCTCTATTGGTCAATGAAATATGAACATTCCCAGGTCCCCCCGGTTGGATGAAACGCGCGAATGCGTAATGCAGCTCGCGATAGGCGCTCGCAATCAATTCGAATTCGTAATGACTCGGGCCATTTTTCTCGCATTGTCGAGCCCGCGGCTGCTCAGCCCATTTATTCGGCCAAGTTAACCGCGTCGCTGATAACTACTGGTTTATGCCGTTTCAATGAATGCGACTGTGTACATCTAATTGTCGAGCCCGCCGCTGCATTATCTTTGTGCGCTTGTCCGAGTGCACACGAATTCGCGCGCACAAAAACCCGACTCGCGGTAATCGTCGAAAGGAATGTTTTGCCCGTTTCCCGATTACACATTTTTGCCGTACGACCGGCAAAACGTTTATTAGACCACTCGGGGCGCGATACCCTGAAATAATACCGTCCCCAAAATCAACAGCAGATCCCCAAGGCTTGATAAAACAAGCGATTGTTTACTCAGAAAATTGTTACTTTCACGAGGACGTTACCAACTTTTTGTATCGTTCGCATGTCGGAAGTTAAAGTTGGATGGAGCGGAAAAAAATTGCGCACTGGGCAAACTTGGGAAGATTTCAATCAACGGGGAGCACGGTAGAAACGTTTGCTTCGATTTGGTTTACGAAATAATCGTTGTGGTTTTTTTTGGACGAGGGATTTTTTTGCGTGTGGTTATTTTTGTGTGGAGTTTTGTGTTCGAACTTGGGTTTTGGGGATTTGGGGTGATTTTCTGGAATACTTTTCTTGGACGAATGAATTGTGATACCTTTACCAGATATAAAAAGAGTTAATAATGATTCATAGGAAAAAGATGCGAAAGTTCATTTGGGGATTAATGACATTTTTCAGCAATTTCTACAAATTTACAGTAATTCATTGGTTTCCGAAATTGAAATGTTATTGAATTTGAAAGTCAATGATCTCGAGAATACGGAAACTTTGAATTTTTAAATTGGGAAGTTCGAATTTGGATCCATATATTGGCAACTTTCTTTCTGAATATCGAAAGATTTATCAAATTTTTCATCTCCAAATCTAGAGTGTTGAATGCATTGGAGTACAATGAGTTTTAAAATCCTGGAATTGGAACAATTGTAATTAATACGTAACGAAAAATAAAAAAATATGTCAAGCTTTAATTGAAAAACTGCGTATATGATTAGACACTCCTGTTTTACGTTTTGATTCCTAAAATTTGTAAAATCTCATAATTCAAATATGTGACAGAAACTCGGAAACGGCCCTTTAAGTGAAAAAACCTACGTATAGTCAAAAACTGTAATTCCTTTTTTCTTCAAAGTTATGCATAAAAGTTTCCTAGTCAAGTCATTTAAATTTAATTCAAGTGTCTAACATACATAAATTGATAAATCAGAGAAATCTGTTTTCAGGATTCATAATCCTGAAAAAAAGACAAAACTTCATCTTTTTTTCCTCATGTTCCTCACTCAAGTTATGATACGAATTATAAGTAAAAACGATGATCCCCGTAAAAGAATAGATCATAATGAAAATCAACACTATAGATCGTTCAGTATTTCAACAACAAAGTCTCCATAAAACCGAGCAAACAGCTTCGTCCATTAAAGCGCGATATAATATCGGGTCCAAGATCGTTTTTACGACAGGTATTATTGCTGGCTGCTCAGAGCATTTCCAGACTGGCGTTCAGTACAATTCCACTCGGGGAAGCTGTGTACGGTCTCGTTGATTTTGTTAATTACAACTTAAATAACTGACCTCTGAATATGGGCCAATATCCGGCTCCTTCTGCTATAAAGTGCACGGCAGTTGCTTGCATATTGTCTGCGGGACAATACCGGTATTCAGCAGTTCCCCGATGAAATCTGGGAAGATTTCAACAATTTTCCCAGAACAATGGGCTTTAAATTTCGGCTAGTCATTTGGTCCCATGGAAAAAAGTCGCTCGTGGAATGTTTTTAATGCAATATCTCGGCGCAACTGCAGGTTGAGAAGAAATGTAGTTTGGTATCTGGAAATCTTTGAAACTATGGGGAATTTTAAGTGGGATCATCATCGTGATTTGTTGGGGTGGAAATAAATTATAGATCGACAAGGATAAGTTTCAAGTGAAAATAAAATGTGTGCATAATTGGAATAAAGCCAACTATGTACGTAAGTATTGTACTTTCAGTGAAAAATGTCAGATTTTGATGAAATTTTCGTCATTTTTTTAAAAAGGAAATTACCCCAAGGACAATGTTTTTTAGCTTCAGGGTCATCAATTGGAGAAAAATTTTATCAACGACACATTTTTTTCGTTTTCGACTCATCAATTGAAGAACAATTCTAAAATATATTTCGAGTTTCTCAACTTACACTCAAAACTGTGATTCACACTGCTGATTTTTCATGCTGTCCAAGACGTTAATTGCAATTTATTTCCGGTCGTTGGAAAACGGGTTCTGCGCATTCTCGCGTGATTCACGTTGGAGCACGTTTTCATTAGGCTTAGTCGGGTCGAAACTCGCGCTTTTGGTTCAACTGGCATTAAGACGAGTATCGTTGACACAGTTGCAGTCGCGGGGCAAATATAATTCAGAAAATACAATAAACAGCACGGTACGCAGGGATTCGCGCTTTCCAGATCGTGAACATTGCTTGAAATGTCATTAAATACGGCACCGAATATGCACTCGGTGTCATGCATATATCGGCGAGCCTCCTCTTCGCAAGTCTTGAGAGTCGTGAAGATTCCTCGTAACATCTTGAGAAAAAATGCTTCCCCGAGTAAAAAGTAGTAATTGGAGGACTTCCAACGTCTAGCGCACTCATTAAAATTTTTGACAAGGGGTTAATTAATTCGAATATCACGTTGCCGAGAATGAAACGCGTTATTTAAATGTTAATTAGGTGCCTGCATCCTGGAATTTTCGTGATCTTTCCAGTGACTTTGCGATGTAAGAATTGTGTTTCCCTATTTTCAGAGGAGTAACATACGAGGAATGGGTTTTTGGAAAGAAGCCAGGAAACGGAATATGCAGTGACATATTGATTGAAGTAATCAATGAAGCTTTTTTTCAACGTGAAAATACTCGGGGACGAAATGGAAGCGATTTTATCGTTTTTAGAGTCGGTGATGAAAATTCATTTTCAGATTACGAAACGTATTGTCAATGGAAGTTTTACAGTTTCGTGCGTAATTTATTTCGCGGTTCGCTGGGAGTAGAATGCGAATTTTTGGAGAAAAATGACCATGTGAATATTGGATAGATATTTTTTTTATGTAGAATTATGAAAATTGAGCGGACTGTTTTGCATGCTAAAACGGAGTCCGGAAATTATGGGAAACTTTCTGGAAAGTTTTAGATGTGAAAAGACAAATGAGGAAGGGCGTTGAATAATATTTCGTGAAATGACTTGAATTTAATTATATTTTTCTGCGATGTTAATATATGTTCGAGTGAACGTTCTATAATGTATAGTAAACAACAAAAGATTTTCATTTTAATTGCCTTCACGACACTTTTTTCTGGAATCGTTGAAATAATTTTCATAAATTTTGGATGTTTGGAAATATATTGACGTATAATTGAATTTTACGTGAATGTAGGTATGAATTGAAGTTTGGGATTTGTTATGTTTTTTTTATTTATACGAAAGTATTTAAAAATTTCCGCATTTCTTTTTATTTTGAGTTTTCTAAAAATATTATGAAAAATATAATCTGATTTATTGCAGGAAACCTAAAATACACTTCATAGTTTTCAATGTCTTTTGTGGTGGAGGTGACGTTTTTTTTCTGTAGCTTTAAAGCCTTTCACATGAAAACGATTGTATATAAAAAAAAGTATAATAAATCCCTTTTCTATACGCAATCACACTCACTCTTAATGATTATCATGATGGATATTTGAATCAAAATATTACCGGTCGAAAATATCCAAAATGCAAGAATTTTCCATCAGTTCAATGAAAATTTGAATTGACTGAAAAAACTGATTTTCGAAAAATGTTCTCAAAAAATCACACTAAACAGTAGAAAAAAGACCCTTAATTTAATAGTATATCATGCAAAGTTGAAAAGCAAACCATGAAAAAAGTTGAGGGCCAAACGTCTAGAACCCTGAACATTGGAGGTCAACCCTCGAAAACCCTAAAACATCATCCACCAGGGTACACGCTCGACATCAAAAATAATGTCACAAAAAATGCTCTCAACGAATAACAAGTTCCCAAAACAAAACAAAAAACATCCAAGCGCTCCAACGATCGTGCCATAGCCCTGAATCCCCTTCAACCCCCAACGATTCGTATCAAACTTATATTTTACGAGATAATTGAGACCGCGCGAGTCATTCCGAAGATATCATTTGCAGCGGGGTCGGTATAATCCCAAGTACTTTTCTTCCCTCGCGACTCGAGGAGCCGATACAATGGAAAGAAGGAGGAAGAAAGAACGGAAAAGAACAGCGAAGTGGGCTCCGTACAAAGATAATCGAATGCGGATTACCATAGTCCCGCCATTTTCCAGGGGAGATAAAAATTTATTAACGTCATTGTACTTCGCACTTCTATTCAAAACTCTGCGGGGAAGGATTAATGCCGCGCTTACTTCTCATTTGCGGGATTAGTCGAGCCACTCGTCTGGACTGGATGCGGCTTAGGAAAGGAACGGGATCGGAATTTCGATAGGAATTGGACCTCGAGCAACTCCGCGCAGGAACGAAATAAATCCACGTTTCGCCTTTCATTTTATACTTCATTGAAGCGGGCCGTTCGCGTTGGTCGTACGCAGTTGAATCGCATCTGTCGTTCGCATGGACATTTCGCGCACGAGAAAAATTGTTTAACATTGATTAGGCTGTCGGTAGCAAACAGGCAAAACAACGCGGTGGAGAGAGGTAGAGCCAGGGGTGCGAAATGTTCAAAACCAAGGTTTCGCGATATGAATGACACGCGAAAATTGGGAGCCTGGTTGAAGTTGGCACTCGACTTTTAGCGATTGGGGTTTTGTGGGCAGCGGAATGTTGAGGTTTACGTTGTTGTTGGATCGATGGAAACAGCGGTGGGGCACTGATGGAAAGGACGGATGTTTGAGGTTTTTTGGGAACTTTCTGGGACCATTCATTCATTTCAATTCATGTTTTATTAAAGTTTTTATAGATTTCCTTATGTTGATGGTCTGGAATTTGGAATATCCATTGGTTTGTTATTTTATGAACGTTTTCAACATTGAGAACGGAATAATCCGCGAAGAAGAGGGAACTTTTCTATGAAACCGCAACGTTGCGAGAAATGAAGCAGTATCTGGCGACGCGTGAGATGTAAATGCACACTTAATCTCAGTGCTGCATGATTTCGAGTAAGAGACTTCAGTTCCGTAAAAACGTCTTGTCAACATGTTCTTGGCATTGCGCCATGCGACTAAACGAACCCTCGTTCCCGATTGATCTCGACTTTCGGTAATTAATGTTTCCTGGTTTAATCTCTCTTGCTTTGACGAGTATTTCAGCTGGGAGAATCTTCTGAATGCTGCTGGATTGCGATGTGTATATACTTCATATAATCGTTGATAGAAAGAGAGATCCCATAGAAAAAAGTATTTTCATGTACATCGATTAAAAGTGAGAGTGAATAGAGTTGGCATGATTGTCAGGCAGTTTTAAAATGGATATTTATGGAATTTTTTCAGAATTATGAAAGACTGCCTGGAAATTTAAATCCTATTTTTTTGAGAAACGTAAATAATTCCGAAATCCGCAAAAATGAATGAAACTGATGAAAACATGAGCAACAAACTGTGTGAATGCACATACCTCATTCTAAAGAAACATTCTAGATTTTGATATGGAGTTGGAAAAATTCATACGATGTTCCTTAATTCCTCGAAGTTCGAATACATCTTGCTATTTTGAAAATGGCCAGCAGTTTTTGGAAAGTCTATAAAAATTTCGAAATTTTGGGAACATTATGAAAATGTCAAAAAATTTGTGGACTTGACTTAAACGTGCCTCAAATACTCCGGGCAATTTATATGAATCCTTCAAAATGCTTCTTATTCAGGAAAATGTTAGAATTCTGTTGAATTTTCCAAACTTGTGGACTTTCCCGAAGTCCAGAAATGATATCCAATTCTAAAATGTCTCGAATTTGAGAGTTGAAATCGATAAAATGCATTAAGGTACGATAAATTTCGAAACTCTGGAATTCAATCAATACCAATTAATACGTAACGGAAAATTATTAAAGATATCAAGCTTCAAGTGAAAAAATTCGTGTATGGTCAGACACTGTTGCGTTCTAATTTTTCATTTTTAAATTATGGACAGTCACATAATTCAAATATGTGACGGAAACCCGGAAATGAACTCTAAGTGGAAAAACCTACATATAGTCAGACACTATGCTATATTCCTTTTTCCACAAAAATGATGTATTCTAAATTTTTGAGTCAAGGTAATTTCACTTCATCTAAGTGTCTCAAACTACATAAATTCATGAATCAGAGAATTCCGCTTCTAGAATTCATAATTCTCGGATTCAGTAGTCTGAATTTTCAAGTTTTTTGTTTTCTTATTTGAATTCATCCGAAAATTCGTCTTTTTTCTCGAACATTTTTCACTTAGAATATAAATTTTGATTAAAAACGACGATGAAAAATGATGAAAATTCAGTAATGAAATATTTCCCATACTTCCGAAAATATTGAAAACAGAACATCCACTAAAAAAGCTCGATAAAATAAACTCACAATATTCCGTAACTAAAAAACCACCCACTATAAATTCTCAACAAAGTACAAAACGACCAAATCGATCACAGAACAATTATTCGACAATATCCATTCATGGACCATTCCAAATGAACTTTCCAAGATAAATTACTCTCTCATTCTCCTCCGCGCCAAGTAAAACTTGCCGAACCGTAGGTGTAAACTTGTGTTTCGCGGGTGATTCATTAGGCTCAATACCAGGTTCTTAATGATTAACGGCAACGATCGGGCATTCAAGCACACACTCAGGAAAGCGAGAATAATTGGGGCAACGTGCAGGACTTGATTTGCGGTCGCGTGTGTGAAAGAAAACGCTCGGAAATACTCGCGTCAGTCAGAATCATGACATTTCCACGTGAGTGGAAGAGGAATACTCGAGAATGTGTTGGATTGCTTGGCGAGGAGCGACAGCGAGTTTTAAGCACATACATTATTTTCCTTCCGCAGCCTTCTCGAAGTTCGCGTGCGGCGACTGGACATAGTCTCACGTCATGCTTGTCTATCTTGAAGCTTCTATTTAGCCCAGCAATGTTTCGGAATCCAGTTCACGAAACGTCGTCTCACTTTGCGAAAGCGAACGTGCTTAATTTCATCATTCCGAAGCGGCGATATAACGTGAATGTCCCTATCTGTGGCTAACTTCGCAATTATATTCATGCTGAATTTGCACAATGTGATTCACATGGGAAAAGTGTTTCGAAAATTGAATTCATCCCAACTGGAAGAACATCAATTTCTCTCCATAACAAGGAACAATATTCCGTCTTCGAAAATTCATAGTATCCCAGCTCTTCGTAAGACAATTTTGCATCCCTGACAATTTCGAGCGTATACGTGTCCATAAAACCGGCACGATATCTCGAACGAAGATGATAAGAACGTGGAAAGTAATTTTCGGGAAAGTATGTACACGATGATTGAGAACGTTTCACGCGTATGCTTTAAAAAGAGCTTCTCCGTATTTTACTGGGCTCGTAAATCCAGAATTGCAATGCCAGCGGGGAGAAAAAAAGGGGGTGGGTTGCAGTTCTCCATTGGACAACGAGGTGTCTTGGGTAAGTCTGATCAGGGATCGATAATATCCATCAGCGGTGGAAGGAAGAGATGGGGAAGCGAGAGGGAACAACCTTATTCATATTACGGTCTATAAACGTGTGCTCGGTGAGTTTGTCGAGCGTCTTACTTTTGACGTGATATCGCGCTTCCTATGATAAGCAAACATTTTCGAACTTCCAAGATAATACAGTGTATGAACCAATTCATTATGTTGTGACAAGATGAATACATTCTCATTTTCATCCGAAAAAAGATGATCATGAATACAATCAAATGCACAAGTACCAACTCGAGCGAAACACATAAATTTTTCCGAGTTCCCTTTTGACACGCCATTAGCAAGTCCTCAATCTCCCCACGTTAAACTCAAATTACCCACCCTGCAGCAAATAAAACCACTCCCCAACCAGAAATTACACTGTCCCTATGACCCTAACAAAGTTCCATCTCGGCGACCATAATTCTCGCCCCGACCTGTCTCACACGAAAGATCCCTGAACTCCGACAGGACGTTAAAAACGCTCTCAAGCGCAGCTCGTATTTCCCGAAGTCCCCGTGCTCGCAACAACACGATCAATGCTCCTTTTTGTGCTCTTCGATTTCGTTATTTCTGATCGCGGCAAAGGAAAACGGTACAAAAGTCCCGCGGAAGTAAACGAGCACGTGGAAAGAAGAACGCGGTAACAATCTGACGCCATTGTCGGAAAGGAAGCCTTCGTAAATCGCATTCCTCGTCGTTTCAGCGACTGTTCCTAACCGTACCTATTGAACGAGGGTCGCCTATATACGCGAGGCGTATCGTTACTGCAATGAAATTCACGTTCCTAAAAGCCGAGAGCGACACTATTGGCATAGATCTCGCTTTCCATGACTGCTTCCGTACTTGGGTGTCGAGACCCGCTCGTGAATTCCTGTTTGTAGCCTGTTATTCAAATGCTGGATGAAATGTGCGGAGGAAGGAAACAAAGAAAGGAGACAAATCGTGGCCGAGGGCGCGTTCTGTATTTTGACCCGATTTCCATGCGATTTGGAGGTGATTTCCACGCAGTTTATTGGAATTTGATAGGTTATTGTTGAGCACTGCGGTATGGAATGATTAGTTTGTTTGTTTGTTTGAAGAAACGTTGAGACATTTTTTGAAGAGGGTACAAATTAACAGTCGAAAGGTCAGAAGATGACTTTCATTCGATTTTCAAAAATTCTCTAGGAATTCTGGAAACACCAAATATTATCTCAATTATCCGTAATCAGGGAATCACAGACATCAAAAATCATTGAAAATCTTCGAAAACTACAAGTTATAGGGAATCCTACATCATTGTGTTGAATTCGAATTAAATTCTGAAAATTCGACGTAGAATCGCGAAAAGGTCATCAATCCGAAAAACTTCAGAATGTTTACCAACATTTTCTAATTTTCTTTGTAACAGAAGAAAAAACATCCAGAGAGATTCATGAAGTGTCAAATTGAATGAGTAAATCATTTTCTTATTCATGTATTCGTAGCTGTCATCGAATTCGTAAAAATATATCCACGACGATTGATCACTACTTTAACCATAATTCAAACTGATCTCGGAACGAATTCCGGGAGTAATTGATCTGGCTTGTTGTTTGGATACTGGATTGGATGCATGAAAAGGGGGAACAAAAGGAAAGGACAGGAGGAGACGAATCGCGGCGAGGGCATGACGTTTTAAAGGCTGAATCGTTGGGGTGAATGTGGGTCAAAAAAAGAGCAATCCAAGAGCCAGAGACAACGCTCCCTCGGGATAAGGCTCTGATTCGCTATGCACATGCACGTACCATATGCGGCTCCACATACGCGCACGAACGACCCGACCGCGCTTTTCCTATTTCTCGATGAGTTCACGGAGTCGCCTTCTTGAGCTAGACAACGCTTGATTTTTCGGCGTTGCATGTGGTGCTTTTTTGCAATAACCCGAATGCCGGTTTTTCGCCCCCGGAGGACATGATATGTCGTTTAACGTATCGCTTGAATTCGAGGGGTTTTATCGAACTAGGAAAAAGGGGCTTGATACTCTTACCTTTACTTTGGGGTGGAAGAAGCGTGTCCCAGAAAAGAGAATCTACAAAAATTCGTAATGTGCTTCGTACTATGATTTAAAAAAAAGACCTTGTAATTTTTTGCATTAGAAATAATTTGAGTAATTTCCGCAATTTTTCATCAATTTTCAGACGATGTCGAAACAATTGAAAAATAATTGTCTTTAGTTTTGCTGGTTGAGAATCGATGTGAATGAGAACGATCATTACTTTAATGATTGGAAATTTTGTAATAACTCTCGAGATTCTTAATTTTTTTTCCTCGTTGCGTACTCGTATTTTTTATTTGATTTGATTATTACGATTTTTGATGTCCCTTGACTTATTTGTGCTTTCTCATTAAGGATTCAGGGATTGTATTTTACAGTTAAAATGTTTACTTTGTATACAATTCGCGAATCTCATTTCAGGTCTAAGCTTGTTATGGAAGTAATTTCTTTCTTCCAATTCATTATTCTGGATTACAATTTTTCATATTATGCAATGATTGGTTTTTCTCATTCAGAAAATTTTCCTCCATGTAATTGCAAATCAGAATTACATTTTTCATTGTTCTATCGTCGCTTGATTTGGAAAATTTCATTCCGAAATCACTTCTCGCTTATGCTCTAACATTCATATCAAATAATATAAATGTGCGATTTTACGAAGTAGGAATTTTTTTTAAATACTTGCGTAGTAAATTTTCCGATTGATGATATTAAAAAATGCATACATTCAAGTTCTCTATCGTATTTTGCCTTTTTTGGTAACTGTCTACTTTTCGTGAATTCAGTCTGTTGAAAAAAATGCCACTTGCAAGGCTCAAACAAGAGGAAACAATAATAATTCAATCACAACTTTTTAACTTCTCGTAACTCCATTAGAAAAGGTTCACATGCCTCGCAGTTGGAAAGTTGCGCTGAAGAGTTTAATCAAGCTAAATTTTAGCTTCATTTCATT
This sequence comes from Platygaster equestris, assembly GCA_030522785.1. Lineage (NCBI taxonomy): Eukaryota > Metazoa > Arthropoda > Insecta > Hymenoptera > Platygastridae > Platygaster > Platygaster equestris. The sequence continues at coordinate 16,868 of JAPYZK010000154.1, forward strand.
TTTTTCTTGTTTTATGCCTTCTTATTCTGTTTGCGCTTTTCACATCTAGAAAAGGCGACAGTCTTCGAGTCAAGATAGAAAAATTGCATAAATTTCCCACGCTCCATTTATCCATACTACATTTTTTTAAGTTTATTATTCGATGGGGATGAAAACTTCGAAGACAAAGAGTATAATCAAATACGACCTTCTAATTTCGTTACTGCATTTGAATACAATAAAATTCAAAATGATTTTCAAAAGTGCACAATCATTAAAAATTGAGAATTTACAGTAATGAACGAATAAATGAGAGTTTTCTTTTTTTGATTGATTTTCAAATTCCACTTGATTTACATAATAAATTACTGCAATAGTATTTGGAACAACAGAATGAATCACTTAAAATAAACTCAATTTAAAAATCTAATTCTGTAACATCCAGTCCATTTCAACCCAAAAATTACGATATCTTTCAGTTGAAACTACTAAATACTCCAGCTATTACTACTCAGTCACGTCACGAACGACTATAAATATGTAATAATTTTATCCTAAAACCTTTTTTCCCAGAACATCCCAAAATAACCATCTATATCCACGCTTAACACTGCTTTTCCCGGCTTTATCGCGAATGCTCATCTTCGAGCATGCAAATAGGATGGATACCTCGTTTTCGCCAATTTACCTACCCAACTTCCTTAATCGGGTATTTTTCTCATCACTGTTTTCCGGGAAAATTTCCCGAAACTTTTCCCATGCGTCTCTCGGGAAAACATGTGACTTTTTAAAATGTTTCTCTTCGGGTAGACGCGGCCATTTTTCTCGGGCACAACAATGGGATGTGAAATCCATTTAAAAATATACAAGCGCACTTCCTTTTCTGTGCTTTTTCCGCGGCAGCACGTGAAAAGCACAGCTGCTGTTACATTCAACGCTCAATGATGTATATTTGCCATTTATCCCACGATCTCTCTGTAGCCAACAACTACGCTCAGGATTTAAAACGGATAAAAGCGTGTAAAACGCCACTCAGCGGAGACTCAAATTGATGCGAATTATTTGAAGTACCCCCGCGAATCGGGCGCGGCGCAAAAGACGTCGATTTGGGTATTTTTCTAAGTGTACGCTTCTCGAGATTTTCACACTTTTTTAATTGCTCCGAGTAAAGCACAGAAATAAGAAATGCGTGGGAATTGATCACTTCTCTTCATTTTCTAACAGAAGAATCATACTGTGAAATTTTTCACACTTTTCAACTTATATTTTATGCCTGCAGAATTCACTCAAAATATCGGAAATTCAGTAATTCAGTCAACATCAGAAACTGTAATCTAGTGAAAGTAGAACATTTATTCCCGTATATAATTCATGTTCCGAAAACTCATTCAGTATCTCAATTCAGTCCCTGAATTTTCAGCATCGCAATAAAAACAAGTACGAAACTAAACAACCAAACTGCTTGAACTATCTGAAATGTAAGTCCCTTGAAAAAATCTCAAAAGAATCCCTCTGAAAAACCATCAAAAACTCCCAACAGTGTGAAAATCCCGAAAATCGTATAATCCCTCGGAGCTGTTGCTTCATTTTCCCGGGTAAAGTACACGGTTGTCGCGTTCATCCCACTTTTCGCTTCCTCCGCGAAAAAGCCTAGTTCTCGGATCGGATCGCGAGGGAGAGATTGCCACAATTTATTCCTTCTCGTGGGGTGGGAAGTCGACGCGGCTCGTTGTACCACCCCGAGAGGCTGCGTTTTCATTATCGCGTTACTCGCCAGTGCCGTGTCTCCCGATGTAGTCTAAGCGATAATCGCGCTATTGTTCATCTGCCGTTGCAAACTACACCAGCTTTTGAGACTCGGCGCTACGCTCGCGCGAGTTTGGTGACTGCGTATTATTCTCCGGCGTGTTTTGCGTGCTGTGCGTTTCAGATCCCCTTACGAGTCCCCGGGGAGTCACTGACTACCTGGGAAATTCTCTCCATTCGTGAATGTTGTGCGCAGGGAAAAGTCGGAGAGAGATTTTTTTCCCTCGCCGTTCCCATAAGTGTTCTTGAAGGGACATGATATTGCCATTGGCTTCTTATTTCCTCGGATGAAAGTACTAACGGCCCATTACGAGATGTGATCAATTTATCACCGAGGGTTTGGGATTGGGATTTATAAATTTCAGGGCATTAATGTTTGAATGGGGATAAGACGACATTCGAGTTTCTGGATGGATTCCTCGATTAAGGAAATCGAGGGAAATTTAGGAAGAAATACACAAATGAGGAAAAATAGTCACTGAAGTAATCAGTAATGCAATTTTCAATTTTCACGTTTTCCGGCTCGGAGATATGTTGGTGATGAATTTTCTTAGAGTGTTTACTCTGAAAAGTTTCATTTTTACAAGAAGTGCATTCGGGGAGGCATGTTTGAAAGACCCGGCAAAGTTGCGAAGATTTAATTTCTCCATTCTTTTACCCGCATTTTCTTCTCGTCACATCTCTCGTGTTTTGCCTCGAGGTGCGGAGTATCAGCGCATCGTTGGTTGAAACTCTTTCTTACAGATGCCTCCGGAATGGTCGAGTGCGGTTTTTCGAGTGCGCCACTTCGGGCTCGAGTTTGCACGCGAAAGCAGCGAGGACTTCTGCAGCCATTTGAGGACCGACGGAAAAAGCTCAGCTCACTTTCGGTCTTCCCCGTCTCCCCTTTCCCCTTGTTTGTCCAAAAAACATCGAGTAAACAACTGCGAACTTTGGAAAATGTCGTCTTTCTCGAATGGGAGTTTCTTGATTTTGAGAGTTTTCGTAATGACAGAAAACAGTGGTGCTGGTAGATTGTTGTCATTTTTTATGTTTTGAATTGGAACTTTTTTGGAACGACGAATGAGGAGCATTTTTTCAAATTTCGCATCATTTTGAGAAAATTACAGAATTTCGTCAGATTCGCTGATTTCGATTAGAATTTTGCATTATTCTGAAATTTTGAGCACTTCACAAATTTATGGACAGTTCTAATGAAAACTTCGGAATTTCTGAAAAGTTGAAGAAATTCAATTGATACGAAATATCGTGTCAATTCCGAGCATACGCAAAGTACTGGAATAAAAGAGAGTGGTGAAAAAAAAATGATAATTATACTGTGTCAAGTGACCCTTCTGTAGCCCCCGTCTCTACTTTGTTGTGGTGCATCATCATGTCCTTTTTGTCGCTTCATTTTCTTTGTCCGTCCTTCGGTTCCTTTCGACGTGCATCCCTTCAGTGACCCGGAGTTCTAAACACGTCATTTGTATGCGCGGTGGGTACATAAGAAAATTTACATGAGTGTTTGTCTTTGCCGTTAGTACAAGAGAAGCGCGCAATTTAGCGCGAGTGAAAAAGGAAGTCTTGCAATAGTGGAGTTACTGACAGTAACCAGTGCTAGTCTCGAGATATTGGTGAAAAAAACACTATGGAGGGCAAAATTGATGTTGCTGTTAAATCATATTATTCCAAAGCTTCGTGGTTCTTGAAAGAATTAATTTCATTGTATAACAATGCAAATGTCCGTTACCCAAGGAATTACTGCGTAGCTTTTATTTACAATCAGAAAATATCCTCTCATTTCGCCCAGTTTCGAGATTATCACAATATCACAAAATGATACCCGATACAGCTCTAGAAACCACATAATCAAAATTAAATACCTCTTCGTTGGAGAACACCTGAGACCCGGATTTTTCTGCTGTATCGAATCCATTATCGAAATCAATTCAGCCGAGAAAAGTTCGATTTCTTTGTTTAATCTGGTTATTATGTTGAAACAAGAGCGACCTTTTAATCAAGGTTTCTTTGTTAAAAACTTCCCGAAGATTTCTCTCGATCCTGACAAAGCAGTCCATTTGAATGTTTTAATGTTATAACAAGATTAGTTTCCATGAAAAGTTTTTATTGCTGTGCATTGAGAACAAAATTATGCGATTAGATTCGAATCGTACAGTATTGCAATGATTGACTGAAAGAAAATTTATCCCATTTTGTCCATCATCTCGTAAAAGAATCATTTCCCAACTTTTTTTAGTCATCGAAGAATTTCCGAGCCAATGATGCATTGGTCGTAATTTCCGCAAACTACAAAATACATCCCCCAACAGCTCGTTCCATCTTGTTCTAAGGTACTAACACTTTTAATCCTGATACACGCGATCGATCAACTGTGAGCGGGGCTACAATAATCGTGGAGTGAAAAAAAATTGCGCCCATAAATAATGAACTCGTGCGTAATTTCGACGGCACACAGCCAATCGATCTGAAAAGCGAACGGTCAAACGCTTTCCTGTCTATCCTTCCACCAAATACATGTCTCAAAGTCGTCCCTGTCGATTTATTCCAACGTTTTTCATTTTTCTTATTTTTCTAAAGCGCTCATCCATCGAGAATTGACGCCACTTTCTGTCTCTGTCATGCAAAAAATTTCGGAAAACATTCTGGATGAAAAATTTTGAACTCCCTTTTCCATCTGTTTTTTTCCCCCAATTTCCGTCGTTTAAAAAGACCCGGATGCATTCACTTCATCGCGTTCCGTTTTTGTTCACCCCCTGCATCGTACGCAATCTACCCGTGGTTTATCGGTGTTCGTCTATCAATTAATTTTTCTCAAGTACTGGTGACGATCGATAATACATAAATGCATGAAGTTACGCCAACGACTTTTTGAAGCTCGATTTTCTCCGTCAGCGTCGAGCGCTTTCGTCGGACTGCGCGAAAGCTCCGGGGTATGGATGAGCGGGCTGAAACCACTATGGGTAAGCTCATTCATGAAAAATGAAGTTATACTTGTTGGACGGAGGGAAGAGTTCTCGACCCACAGTGGATGAGTGGCGAGCGTTTTGAATGCGCACGGATGTATGAAAGACTTAACGTTTTTTCTGATAGAATGTTGTTCTCGAGTGATTCGACAAGGATGTGCTTACTGCGAATTGGTTTAATTACTCGAATGATTACTTGTGATTTCGGTAAAATCTGAAATAAATGTTTTTTTTTTTCGATCCTCGGATATTTCCTACGAGCGTAAAAGATTGCTAGGAATCATTTAGGACCTTTGGAGACTCTGAAATTTCGAAAGTAATAACATCGATAAAATTAAGCCAATCCTTCTCACTTTGAGAAAATCTATTACGGGATGACATCAACATTTAGTTTCTAGTCATTTTGTCAGCATTTTTTTCTTTGCACATAGCAAAGCTGATTCGGTTGTTTGCTTTGCCCCAGCAACATACATCAAGGGCTCACTAAACGTTAGCGTTTAGTGATTTTCCACATAACTGAATCCTGATTCACTATGCCATAACGCATATCGATTTCTAAGTGATTCTTGAATAGTTTTGAGATGAGATGTCGGGAATTGAAATTCATGCGCGCTTTTTGGAAGATATTTCACGTATTCGCCAAAGTTTGTGTATAAAATTAGATTGACGTTAATACATCGGGAATTATGGTTATCAGTTAAATTATCATTACGTCTTTCAGAGCATAGTTGAAAAATCGACTCCTAGATTCTTAATCATCATCATTAATTGAAATCACTATTCATAATCGTTATACCAGTGATTTTCAGTGTCATGCAACAATATTTACGATGCAGAATTTATTTTGAAAGTATAACAAAATTTCATCTTCGTAATGAGTGAAGTTTATTCCAGTTTAATTATGCTCTGTTTTATGTACACGTAAATTGAAGAGTGAAATCTCTGACGTAAACCCCTTTAATGAAAAATTCCATGGAAAATAATCCTTGATAAAAACGTTCGATATACCGTCAAAGGTTTTCTGCTTCAAATATATCTCCGTTGTTCCATCAAGTACGCTTTGGACTTAATTATCTGCACTTGACGATAAAACCAAGCGTATCTCGAGGAATGGGGATTTAACGCACAAAAAAAGGAACGAAAATCCGAGCTCTCGAATCAGATTAATGCTGCTCAAATAATCACCTCCGTCATAATTTTTTCTACCATCTCTGCAATGAAAGAGCGCGATAAGGGACAAAGTTGCGTCTCGGAAAATGAATGCTTCCTGAGTAGTTTGCACACTGAAATCTGATTCAGTTATGAGAATGTAACTACAGCAGTTGCGAATTTAGAAATTTACAGGGGATGACAATTCGGCTGAAAATCTCTCTCCGTAGCTTTTTCAAATTTATTTTTTATTCCTGAACTTCAATTTCGAAAGTTTGAATTTCAAAAATCGAAGTTTGAATTTTTGAGACTTTCGACATTTAATATCTTGAACTTATTGTAAAATTCAAAGTTTTTGTGACTTCAAAGAAGAATTGTATTTACCAGCGAAAAAACCGTATTTTTTGCAAGAAATAGTTCCATTGTAAACTACAGAAACAACGTTTTCGTTTTCTGCGTCATTTCTTCCCGTGTACACCGAGTACACAAAAGGACCTCTTACGTTTTCATCACGTCGTATCACCAAAAGCGATGACATCGTGAAGCATAGCAGCCTCTGATGTCGTTTGCACAAGCCGCATCGATCTCTATCGCTGCTCCAGGCAATGATAACAACAATTAAGCCTCTGCAACGACAACAGGTTCTCGCAATTTTGCTCAAGAGCTCGCGTGCCAAGTCAAGCGCGCACCGCGACAAGGGGGAAATAAACAAGAACTTCAAGAGACGAAAATGTTGAGGGAAAAAAAATCTCCAAGTAAAGCAAAGTGAAAATAAATTGCGGAAACGTCGGAGAAACGGGTTTCGTTGAGGATTTCTTACGGTGCCAGGTATTATCCTGGTAACGAAATAAGAAAAGCGAGCATCGCTACCTAACTGGTTGGTTTTACTAATGGACTTGAAACTGACTGATTCACGTTTTCACTGATTGAGAGTAATTTTTGATGAGTACTTGGTAACTTTTCTGGGCAGAGGAGAAATTTGATGAATGTAATTTTCGTTTCCATCTGGAATTTTTGGATATGTGCGGAATTATGAAAATTTTGATGATTTCATTCAGAATTCACGAATGAATTTTTTATACATCGAAATTCGGGATTTTTGGTAACCCGGAATTCGAAGATTTGGAATACGAAATCTTGAATTCATGATTTGGACTATTTTTGAAATTCCTAAAATTTTAGGAATCTGGAATTTGTAAATTTGAAGATTTTAAGCTCGGAATATTGAAAAATTTAGAAATTTTCTATACTTGGGGATTTCGGAATTTCGGAAATGCAGAATTTGAGCATTAGAAATTCGGTGTCTCAGACGAGTTGATGATTTCAGAAATTTTGCACATATAATAATTTCTGTGAGTTTTAGTTTAAAACTTGAGAAATCCCACGAACATAAAATTTGGAATGTGACATCCAAAACACAGAATTATTGTTATGCAAATTGTGCATATTCTGAAACTAAATATCAAAATTCAAAATGGAATATTCTCTAATTTCAATGTATCCTAAATCAATATCTCTCAATTTCACGAATTTTCAATTAGAAAAAACAAGAAAATTCAAATTGGAAATTTTGAAATTTCAAGAATTCGATCATTCAAGATTCAAATTTCCAAAACTTTAAATCTTAAATTTGATTCTGAAAATGTTATTTTAGACATTTTTGGCATTTGTTTGAAAAATGAATAATTTTCAGCATTCCAAACTTAAAAATTGGATGTCACAAACTGTACAAAAATGAGGAATATCCTAAATTCGAAATGTTGAGTTTTGGAAATTCAGTGAATCCGAAATTCCGAACCCAACATTCAGAATGTAGAATTCCATTACTTCGAAAACGTTCAAAATTCCGTACTCCATAATTTTACAAACTTGTAAGTCTACTACTTTTTTCGTGAAAATCCAAACTTTCCAAATCTCCCTCTTTCTGATCACCTTTTTTCCATCCCACTTCTACCCCACGCAACCAAACGTCCGAGGCGTTGAAAAAGTAATCAATCAATCAAAAGCATCCTCTATATCCACAAATAAACAAACCCCGTCAAAGAAAACTTCCCCACATTTTCCGACAATGTCGCACCCCCTCATTCTCCTCCCCTCATAAAACCTGAACCAAAACGTTCCCCAATCCCCAACCCAAACACCCAACGTTTTCATTCGCCCGACCCCGATTCGCTTTGAAAAAATATCTCCAAGTGCAAGCCGGCGACGCTTTTTTGCCTCGGGGAGAGAATTCTCACCGCCGCACGTCCAGTAGCAGTGTGTCATTTAGCCCCTACACCGTGCACGCTCCGACTGCGTAAAGGCCCCCGGTTCAATACGCATGCGATGTGAAGTCGTGCGCGGGCGCACGCCGCTGTATTCCGGCGCTTTTCGATCGACGCGTCGACACGGGGGCCAGAGAGAGCGAAATTTCGCCGATGTCGGTTGCGCGGGCTCCTTGGTCCCTCCGAAACCGCTCCGATCGGATCGACTCGAACTCGGTGACCGCGGCAAAATAAAACCACCCCCAATCCCGGTCCGAAGACCCCATTTTCAGCCCGGCGAAAAAAATTTTCCCTCGAGTTCCCCGAAGTTTGAGCCACGCGAACATGCAAATTATCGCCACGTGCGTCGATGCGTCGATTGGTGATGGTGTGGGTGAATAAAGGTATCGGGAAAATCGCCGCAGTGTCGCGGGAAAATGCGTGTGTGCGGTGCGTGAGGTGAATAATGACAACGACAGGGCCCATCACAGGGCCCCATTGAGAAAACGCGATTTTGGATAATGCCCGACCATGATTAGCCGCGCGAGATCATGGTACCTCGACGGACACTTGATTTCCGTGTTGTTCGTGTTCTACGTTCGAGGGGTGTTGAGTGACAGCAAAGATGGTGAGTTTCTGAGTTGTGTAAGGGAGGTTAGCGTTTGGAGGGATCATTTTTCGGCTTGTGACCGCGGGGGATGAAGGACGCTTTCCGGGTGCAATATCCGCAGGATGTCCGGGTGTTTAATCCGGTGACATCCTGGCTCGTTAAGCGCGTGAGGGATTGAGCGGTCAGCCTTTGAGGGGTTTCGGTTTAATTAGGGATCTTCGGGTGTTTGAGTTTCTAGGCTTGGACTGTATTCTCGGCTTTTCGATTTCGATTTGCCGCGTTTTTTGCAGGGTACTTTTTTGGAAGGGTATTGACTCTTGAGGAACTTGGCTTTTGGATGAGGGGGAGAATTTTTGGAAATTGTGGATTTTTATGTGTTTTGATTCATTTCGAGTTTATTTCGTATTATGGGGAGAAATTTCAAGGTAAAAAAGTGAAAGATCGATGACAGTTTCAGGGTTTTGAACTCTATAAATTTCTTTGAATGAAAATTCACTCAATTTGAGTAAAAATCCTGAAAATCAAACTTGAGTGGAATCTCACTTATTTTGGGGGGCTAGAAACATAGTGGAATTGAAATCATTTTTTTGAGTCACATTTCACTCTAAAAAGAGTGAAATTTGACTGATTTTAAGTGGACTTCCCACTCAATCTTGATTTGCAGAATTTTTCCTCAAATTGAGTGAGTCTTTACTCGCAAAAATTAGAAGTGAAGATATTCGTGATGCGAGTCAATAAAAAAGTGTTCGGATACTCCATAATTCATGGATTGGAGTCAAGTGCCTATTAAACAGGCGAAAAGTACAGTGGGAGGGGAATATTGAGGCCTCAGAATCTACTTCCAGAGTTTTCCATGGAAGAGACTTGGACTGAACTCGTAGTGAAAGAAGTACGAAGTTCTTTTTCACTCGTTACGTGTGTGTTTCCAGTCAATTCGGGGTCCCGAGGACGAACTTGAAAATGAATTCAAAGTTTGTAAAACCCTGAATGGAAAACTCATGAAATTTCAAGTTTTCGACATAAAACAAGGGTTGAAAGTTGAGTCAGTGAGGAACTATCCGAAGTTTGGGGAACCCCCAATTAAGATTTTCTGAGTCCAAAGCATTGATCATTCGATTCCTATTTTTTGAATGATATTCGAACCTTATTCAGTCGGTTCCCCTCAAATTCGTGGACACATTTTTTGCAGAATTTCGTGAGTCCGCGCGGATTTGCATGAATCCTACTCCGCGGAGGCCCTATCAGGGTGGCTCAGGAGGAACGAATGTTTCCTTCCGTTTAGGGGGTGTCGAGTGTCGCGTTCTTAAAATCCGAGTTTAGGGTGGTTTTTGCGAGGTTACGCGGCCCGCTCGACCGTGCTGTTCGAGAGCCGTTATCGAATTACACGTTTGCACACGTGTCCTGGGATCTTGATCGGGCTGAACCAAACACGAAACCTGGACGGTTAATCGATATCCGCCGCGTTACTTTAATTGCCACTCGACGTCCCCGTATGTAATCAGGGACCGAGTATACGCGTTACGTAAACTGGTTGATTGTTGCTTTCCCTCGACTTTAGAATCGATCATTCCACTGAGCTTTTTTTTGTCTCTCTTTCGGTTTAGTTTAGACACTAGGGAACGATTTTACGATATTGGGTAGTTGGGGTGGAATGTGAATTGTGTTCGAGGGAGAATGTTTGATGCGTGATTATTCGTAGATTTAGAATTGTAATGGAATGATGTGATTTTATATGAGTTCCCTAGTGATTCTGGTTTTTATAAAAATTTTTATAAGGTCAGTTTGATAAAAGTTTTATGAAATTTGCATTGTTTATAAAGTGCTTTTATAAAAGTTTTATGAAAAGAAATTTTTTTATAAAAATTTTTCGTCGACATTAAAAAAAAAAAAAATTGTTATAATCTTTTTTGGATTATTTTGCTAATGAATATGCCATTTTTATATTAGTTCATGAGGCTCTAGCTCAAATTTCGTTTCGAATGAAATTTAAAAATTTTTTGGAGGCAGCGGGATTTGAACTTGCGACCTTTGCATCAGAAATCCGATAGTCAACTTTTTTGTCCATCAAATCTATGTCAATGTGGATGCTTATTTTCAATTTGAGTTGAAGAATTTTCGAATCCTATAAAATCATATGTTTTTACGTTTTATAATTGATAAAAAATTAATTGCTAAAAAAATAAATTGCTAAAAAACGCTATGAACATGATTTTTTATTCCCATGTGTAATAAAAACGTATCAAATATTACTCTAAGAGAAATTCCTTATATCAGGAAAGTTTTTTTTATGAAAATATGCAACTTTTCATAAAAATGGCGAAGGTTTCATAAAAATGGAGGTCTTATAAGAAAATTTGGAGGCTTTCAGATGTTTTTTTTTTTAAACAGACGAATTTTACGGAAATGTTGACGGATTTTATAAAAAAACTTTTGTCATAAAGTTTTCATAAAACCACTTTATAAAAATGGAAAATTTTATATAACTTTCATAAAATCGACCTTTGAAAAAAATGAATTTTCATAAATAATTCACCGATTATCTAAAAATTTTGCTTTTTTTCATAAAAACTACAATCACTAGGGTTGTTGACTTTTCATTTAAAAAAATGATGGGGTTTTGAATTCTGGAGTTGGTGAGTCGATACTTTCTGGATAGTATGAATTTTTGAAAATAACGAGAATTTCGAAAGTTTAGAAATACTCAAACATTGGAAGAACTTGAGATTTTTCAAAATATACAAACCTTTCTCGGATTAGTTTTTTGAAAAAAATCAAGAAAAAGCGTAAAAAACCGCAACAAGTTCAAAAACACAAATAATCAAAAATGTTGTTATCTTAGTCATTTGATGACGATAATAATAAAAAATGAAAAACCATAATAAATGCAATAATCATCTCAAAACCTACAGAACTCCACTGTAATTACAAGATAATTGTTCATAAATCGAAGATTCTTCCTGTGACAAAGTCTCCTCGAAACTTAAAGACACGTTACTGAAATTACGTAGATTGATAACCAGTGGTAAGAACGAATTTAGTACTAGGAAGCATAGAATTTCATTCCAAGATAATTGCTTCCGCTCTTGATTCATCTCGTGAAGGAAACTGCACCTTAATGGCTTTTCGAATGACAAAAATTGCCAATTTCCAAAAATAATGTTTCATAGCCGACTAGTTGCAAACTTTATCACTCCATCAGACCTTTTTTCCTGACCTTCCCCTGAGAATATCAGCCTTTCAAAACAAAATACACGTATACATTTTTTTCGAAAACTCCGAAACCCCAATATCCCATCATTTAACGTCCCAATTTATTAAACAAGCTCTCAAAAAACCGCAAAATGAATTTTACCGTCCGCAATACGAACAAATATTCCTATTTATCAATTTTTCCATCATCACGGTCTGGTAACTCAATCCTACGCTTCCCTCTGACCCGAAAAAGCCCATTCAAGCGATGTAATTTCTTTACAAACGACTAAACTGTAACCGGAAAATTGAAAATGTTTAAAGCATCCACAAAACTTCTGAATATTCATCCCTAGAACATTTTCCGGGACAAAACGTATCAAACACAACCGACGGGAATACCAATACCAACTGAAAGTTCAAACACGAATGGATGGAAATGTAAATAGTTTCACGGAGATGAATTATATCCGGATGAAAATGATGCTCTTTCTACGACAGCAGAGAAGGTACAGGAATTCCTTGCATCGCCGAAAACAGCGTAACGAAACAGGATCGTAATTTTGTGAAAATGCAAATCGACTTCGTGCTCTCCTCGCGCTTCTATATAACGGTAGCAGCGTTAATTAAACGCAATTTGTTCGTCACCGCGATAAGTCGTTTCCCCAAACCATGCTAAGGAAACTAAACGAAACCTGCGCAAAAAGCCAGCGCGTTGCTAATGATTGCACGTTTTTGCTGGCTGGGAAAACTGGCGAGCTCACGAAAAATTGTCAACAAATTCTTTTGTTTTAGTTTGAATGTCCTGGTCTTAATTACCGTTATTACGATATTGGAATTTTCTCGGGATAATGAGCGGTGTAGGAGGTGTAATATTAAATATTTTCAACACAGAAAAGGGAGGAATGAAAATGAACACGCAATCTCGTTTTGACAAACACTGAAAAACTAATATAAGATGATTAAAAATTGCAGTCAGCAGAAAATGAAGTCTCTTTGTTGTAAAAAAAAAAAAACACCGCGCGTTGAAATTACTGCACGCTGGAAGTTACATAGATCCTCGTCATATAACGCGTAATGTAACTTCTGGTAGCGTCGACCCCGGTAGAATTAAACTCACAGACAAATTAAAAAGGAAGTAAAATCGTGGCAGTTCTGAAAAAGTGAATGATAAAGAGATTGTGGCACCGCACTTCGGGTGTTTGAGATTCACCGGCACTGAAATCGTCGTGGCCGCGGATTTCTGTCAGAGCGTTTACGGACGACTTAATCGAAATTACGGAAAAGAATGGAGCGTACTTAGAATAACAGCTTGAAAACGAGTTTCAGCTGGGAGAGCATTATTTTAAGAGAGACTAGGAATCAAAAGACCGTCAATTGGCTCTGTAAAAGCCAGTGAATTCGATGGAAAAAGGGATAAACTTTATTCTGGGTGAGAAAGGACGATGCAAGGAGTGCTTTGTAGCCTTTGAAAACAAGGGACACTCTTGCAATTAGGATGAGAAATTGATACGGGCTTGAATTAAGAGGGAAATGAATAATGGAAAAAAGGAATTATAGGTTGATTGTCGAAGTTTTTGCGTGGTTTCAATTGGCGGGTTTTTATTGGGAGCTTGACTGAGGTTTTTTACTTCTCCATGGTGAGCAAATGTTTGTATAGAAAGGTGTATTCTGATTTTATTTATTATTCCTTTTTGTTCATTCGAAGGAAATTTTGGTACGGTGGTGGTTTTGATCTTGTTTTTAGTTTCAAAATTTATGATTTTCGAAATCTTGTATACTTCGGATAATAATTTTGATTATTTTTGTCCGATTTTCGAGTTCTTGAAGAAGAGGTTTTTGGATACTTATTCAGCAGGTTTGAGAATTTTTTAAATTCTGAAGGAGTGAGACAAGTTGACCGACATATTCTGGTCAATTTTTGGGGATATCCATGATTTTAGGGGATTCGAACAGAGGTTTAATTGATTTTTGAAAAATTTCGAAACTATTCGGTTTTTTCCCTCTTTTGGAACCATTGGAAAATTTATGGAATCATTATGACCATTACAAATGTGTGGGATTTTGTTTTAATTTGCAGACACTACCGATGATTTTGCAAATTATCCCAAAAGTGGCAAATATTCTGAAAACTTGAATAATTTCTTATTTTTCTCGAAATTCATAACGTTTTTACTTGTCTTCGACGACTTTTTCCTCGATGTTCAAGCTTTTTCAAGAATTATATTCGCTGACTGAGATTTCGTATAATTTTTCGAGAGTTCAGAAATACGCATACCTACTGAATTTCGAATACTTATTTAATATCAAACCGAAAATTATGTGGACAAATTTAATACTGAAAAGCCGAAAAATATCAGTGAATTTCAAAAATTTATTATACTTCAAAGACCAAGTTTAGTACAAGTTTCAGAAAATTTGAAAATCTCTCAAAAATCTTCACTGATTTCCGAAGTTTTCAATAAATCCTTCGAAATTTCTGAAGTTTTAATTACAAAAAATGTCTTAACTGTTGCATATTTCCATAAATTACACTGAATTCCACAAAAGTTTCTATGGACGTAAAAATGACCCATCTGTTCACCACATGCACCAAACTCTCTAAAATTGTTGAAAATCCAATTAATGAGTAGTTTCCCCCCGTTACAAAACTCGCTAGTATTTTCTTAATTCACTAACAAATCCAATAAAGGTCATCACTGATTTTCAACAAACCAACAAAAATCAAATAATCCACACAAAAAGTCTAAATTCAACTTCTCCCGAAAAACTAATCAACCTCGTTATTTTTTTTTCTCATCAATCTCGTCAAACATCCATATCATCCTTCATCCTCTGATTTTTTCTCTAACATTTTCGGAATTCTCAAGCTCGCGCCACGCGTGCGAGAGCGTAAGAACGCGCGCTTTCATACAAGGACGAAAATCCGCACACAAAGGCGGCCGAATGATTAACGAGGACATTACTCTGGCGTTCGACGAAGTGCATAATGGTGCGTTCGCGTTGCCGCTGCTCTGGGGCAGAAAATTAAAGGAACGCGAAGTCGGCCCATAGGGGCTATAGGGATATTGAGAAACAAAGCTCGGATGGACCGAACTAATGCGCTCTGATGTTAATACGGAAAACGAGAGCGGCCGTTAAGCTCTTTTGTCAACCCGCGTTATGCTTGCGTTGCATTCGATAATTATTGTTTCATTAGTGCGGTTGCCGAGGAATATTAGGGATTGCTTGTTGTGGGAATAATGATGTTCCAGCCCGAGTGCGTTATTGCGCGGATTATTCATGTGATGCTTTTTCAGTTCGTGTTGCTGCTGTGTCCGCCATTATAAAATTCATGCTACATTGGTTTAGTTAGTGAGAAATGAAGGTATTATTGACGGTTCAGATTGAGAGAAAGGGTGCATTTCTTGGAGATAATTCGTTGGTGATTAGTTGATGCAATGATTTCCGACAAATATTTCTGTCAAAAATCAATTTCCCATTTCACAACTCTCTTTCTTCTACCTACATCAAAAACTCCTCTCACCCACGGTACCAAAAGTTAAGAATTCCATTGTGTAATCAGGCTCTTTACCCACCGAATCACATCTGTAATACACGAACTCTACTGAACTCCAACTCCTAAAGACTGACAACTTGGTAACTACTGTCACCCAAGAATTCGAATAAGAAGACATCTTTTTCCCAGTTGAATAAGCAAGAAGTTTCCATTAAAAGCGATACAGTTCCTTGATGAACACGTAGGTCGATTGAATCTTACGGAAAGTTGACGGAAGTGCGTTGGAAACGTTGTTTCACATTGTTCGTATCGTCGAAGTTCCAGAAGATTCCCGAAGCTTGGTAGGGTGTTGATTGCCGAGAAATTCGCCCAAGGAACTAGAGGGAAGGAAAGTCTTCCTTGGCATTGATTTGATTTGAGTTGGCCGGGCGAATTTGCTTTGGTCCGCTGCATTGTTCCCCTAATCATTTTATTTACTTCGCAGTGTTTAGTCAAATGATTAAATTGGGCAAACTCCGAAATCCCCGACGATCGAGCTGTAAATATTATTAGTTTTGGGGCTGCTGATGAAATGATGATCTATATAAAATTATGGACAGTAGATGAATACGCAGAAGGAAGAGAAATTGTTCTCAGCTACTGAAAATTAATGTCATTCGCCCCAGATGGTAAATACGAAATAACGGAGCTGTTTGATGGAAGTTTCTGCTGTAACTGTGATTGCTTAAATACAAGAGCCGTTCCTTCCCTGACGGAACAACTCCATTCTCTGTGGTTCATAGACGACCCAATTGCCATCGTTCCTGTAATTCAGGTCAAGTCTAAGGATTCTAAACTTCAGTTATTCGAGGCTTCAGTTATGCCTCGACAACGGGAGGGCCCCCCATTACTTTCGAATAAGAGTACCATAAATTGTTGCGAGTGCTCTTCACCGTAACCACTGAAGTTAACTGCTTTTCACTTAAGATACCTCGTGCACCTTCTCTCGCGAGTGCACTCCCTTAATTCCAGATGGTTGGATTTCTACTATTTGGATGAGGAAATGCAAGTTCGACTACTTGAAAAGTCATTTTCGAACGAATTACTGAAAATATAGGTCGAATTTGACCATTTGATGTTTCATATTCCGACGTATTAGGATGAGTGATGTTCTTAACTTTAAATCAGTCAAAAATCGACTGAAATCATTGATCGAATTCATTATTGGAAAAGTAATCTTTTTATCAATAATAATTAGTTGATTCTTTCGATTTTGACTTTCGTAAACAATCCACAGAAAAAACTTTATATTCCATGCAATTAATGACCTCTTTAATTAAGAAAAACGCAGGGTTCTAATAAAGCAACTGTTATCATCCGATGAACAAAAAAGAAAACTCGTGAATTGAATTGAGAAAACACACGGAATGCGAAGAATACATAATATACCATTTTATCAGACTCGATCAATGGAACGAACGTGCATGAATTCTAATCTGTCACCCAGCTGAACAATAGCTTCGGAATATAGCAGCTCGAAACTTCGAACCGGAGCACTAGCTTCTCGAAACAGACCTGTGCAGGATGACAATAAAGCATATCCGGGCGCGTCGAAGCGAAGGCGGTGGCACAATGCGCTCGTAAGTACAGTAGGAACGAAAATAAAGAACGCCCTTGCAACTGGTGCGCCCTCGGAAATGAGATGCGTTCGGACGAGGTTTTCCCTTTTTCACCACCTGAATAAAAATTTTCCAAACATATGGCTTATTGTGGGGGAGAAATATCCAAATATTCTTGAGACATTTTCACAGTCTGGAAAAATGAAATTTCATGGTCTTTGAATGTCGCTGCTGGAGAACATTTACGAGAAAGTTTTTGTTGTAGCCCTTCTTCGTTAAATATTTGATCAATTCAGGAATTTAGAATCACGAATTTCAAATTATTTGAAAGATTTTTTTTTTATTCCTGAAACATACTTTACATACGTTCCTATTTGATTCTACACGATCACGAATGCAAATTTTTTTCTCCAGCAGTGACGACATTTCCAGCGTCAAGTTCGTTCTGGCTGATTAATTAATTGAAGTTTTTAATTGAAAAATAATGGATTAATTTCCCGGGAAGTCCGTGCGCGCTGAAATCAACAACCTGTAGATATCCGTTGTGGCAGCGAGCCCCGACCTCATCTCGCGCTTCACCTTCCCATCCATTTTTTTCTCGCGCGTTTCCCCTTTCGACTCAACCTCACTTTGTCTCTCTCGCTTGCTCGTTTTCCATCGCTTTCAACCTCCATGAAGTCACTGCATTGTAGAATCCGCGACCACGGTAGCACGAATTAATTAAAACACATGGATAACATTGAAACAGGGTCGTGATTTGAGATTCCTTCTCATTGCTCGCGAGAGATAAGGTAACGGGAGAAGTAGTCGTATTCGAATTTATGGCATGGATATCTTTGAAGGAAATTCGTGTTATTATTCGTGTATTTTCCCCAATTCATGACGTACAAAAACTGATACACCTTTCACACGAAAAAAGTAGCAAAGATGAGTATTAGTTCCGTAATTCTAAAAAAATCATTTATTTGGTGATCATTCGAAAAAATCATAAGAGTTGTTCGTGAACAGGCATTTTTCAGCCTCATGAAATGATCTTGTGGAATTAAGAGCTTGTTTGTTTTGACGCGTTATGTACTGTTTGCTCCTCAATATTAATTATATTTTCACTCTATGGCAGCGAATATAATCGTTCAGAATTTAGAAATCGTAAAAGAATAGTCTCTGATTTTTTCTGTAATAAACGTTCATAATTTCAGTGACTGGTTATTATTTCTATAATATTTTCCCCGTGACAATAAAGCCCGTGCAAAATGATACGAATTATAAGTGAAACTACTCGAGATATGGTCAGACTTTCTTTACAAAACTCTGCACATGTTAAAAATTGTGATATCTTACCCAAAAATACCTTCTGTTTATAGAAAACCATAACATGCTCTAATTTTTGAATATTTTCACCCCATGGCAGCGAGTATAATCGTTCAGAATGTTTGTAGAAATGGTGAAAGAATAGTCTTTGATTTTCTTGTGTCATGAATGCTCAGAGTTTTAGTGACATATCCTGATTTCTATCGCATTTTCCCTTTAAAAATAAAATATGTGCAAAATGATTCAAATTATAAGTGAAACTACCCAAAATAGGGTCAGAGTTTCCTCTGTAAAATTCTGCGCATCTTGAAAATTAGGGTATCTTATAAAAAAATGCGTCTTCTTATCTACAACTGTGATAGTTATGCTTCAACGGATGATTTACGTTAGAGCACAACGAAATAGTTAACTTGATCATCATGATCAGGCACCTAACCTAACCTATGATGATTCTTTCGAAAATACCCAAGAATTTTCTCCATCGCATTCATGTACATCCTGACTTCGAATATCGTCTCCTTTATTAATTTTTTCATAAAAAAACAACCTAGGATTCTCAAAAATAACGTAAAACGTCAATAAACAAAAGTTTCATCTCAAAAATACATGCAATAGTTCGATAAAACGTTTGGAGATGGAATGTTATTTCCAGGTTACGAATATAATCATGAAACTTACGTAGAAGAATTGTAGCTAAAAGAAGTCACATAGAATTTGCCTGTGAAAAACTTTGGTATTAAAAAAAAAAAAAAAAACCGTCCATAGTTATGAGCAAGAAAAAAGAGAGAGAAAAATGTGTGGGAGACAAAATTTTTACCAAGTGAAATACGGAAACTTTATGTTCACGCATACGTCTCAGCTCGTGATTTATAGCCGAAGTTATAAAGTAAGCGATAGTTATGAGTAAAATATAGCGCATTATTGCCAGCGAGACTTCTATAATATTTCAACTTCTGAGACATCGCCGATACGTTTCTCGTCTTTTTTCGTCACGCGAAGAACATGAATTACGTGTTTCTGCATTTAACATGTTGATTGTTTTCTGCATGACGTATTTGATTCATTTAAGCCTTCAATAAGAATTTCCGGAGTACTCATTCATAGTTTTTTATCTACAGTACAATTATTTAGAAACTTTTTTCAAAGAAAATATAGTATTTGTTTATATGTCATATAAAATATTTATAATTTTCATACTTTTTCAACATCGAAAAGAATCCCTAGTTTCACTGAGTTACTCGATGTAACTATTACTGAACTCCACTTTCCTAAAAATTATTATTTTCTAGTGAACAATTAATACATTAAAAACATTTACATAATCTCTGATAATATCCAAGTTCCATCATCACGACTCTTTTCACCATTTCTCCTGAAAATTGTTCATGAATATTCTCACTTTCGCACCTAGATTAAAAAATATCGAGCGTCATATTCGAAAACCTCAAAGCGAAAATTCCATACTGGATCACGTTATTTGTATGCGTTTCAAGAACGGAAGGGATTAATTGGGATTGCCAGGATTAAAGTCTACCACGACTAGTAATATTGGCACGTTATCCCGACGAAATCAAATTAAACTAGGAAACGCAGACAGTTACAGGTAGTTGCAATTAAGTTCGCTATCGAGCTTGTACTAGAAACTGTCAATAAAATCGTACACTCATGCATATTAAATTCTTGCCGTAGAATTCTCATTCGTCGCACGCCACGTTTTTGTTGCAAGTAGGTACGTTCCTCACTGTAGAGACTGAAGCAATTACATTTCCAAAGTTCAAAAATACCTTAATTTCATCTGAGACAAAAATAACGAAACTGTTTTTTTTTAATTTCGTTTATCATGAAATCATGAATAAATGGAATAATCCAAAGTTTATGAAAATTTGATACGAAAAAAGCAGATTATTTGGCATGAAATTTTATTTGTATTATTCTCGAAAAAATTGAGGATAATGAATTTCATGTTAAAATTTCGAGCTATTTTTTCTTCAGTAATTCTCTGGACTCCGAATATCTTCACAATAAACTAAACGGTATGCAAATTCATATTTTATATTCATTACATTCTACATTCGGTATACATTACTCTCGAGTTTCCACTTGTTTGCAAAACGATGAAATAATATTAAGACCGTGAAATATCGTGGAAGCTTTGCAAGCTTTGGAAGCACTTAAATTCATTGCGAAACCGTGGAAGATAACTTGCATTCTAATTAACATTTTCATCGTGATGTTCTCTCGAACATAACAAAGTCTCTTCACACTTGGATCTTAAAATCTTTTTGATCAAAATAAGTGGAATCTACTCACTTTCAGCTTTGGAGGGGAATTTTTTTTCGTTTCATACGTCTTTTCTTTTATCACAATGTAATTTACGGGACTGTATGATGCTAGAAGAATTTGCCAGAGAACCCTCAAATTATATTGTGCACGTACACAGTGCTAAGTTCTTCACTGCTATTTCCGAGCGTTTCAGAGAATTTTCAGCACATACGAAAATTTTGTAACGCTTTTTCAGAAATTCTGCATAGTTTTTTAATTGTTCGCCCGCATTGAGCTCAGTTTTTCGAATTTTTTCAAAAACTATCATCAGTTTCTTTGAAGAGGTCTCGAGAAATTCTTTTTTCAGATAATTCATAGATATTTTTGGGTGTTGCCATAAATCTTCTCAAAATTAAAAAAACCTAACAAATGTTAAATATTCCAAGACCAGAAAATTCAAAACTGGGACAACTCAACAATTTTTGATATAAAAAAACTAAAAAATTCAACCTAAAAAAACTGGCAATAGAAATGTGACGAAAAAATAATCAAAGTTCTCTTCCGATAACTTTCAAAATTTAAACATACAAAATTAGGAAAATTCCGAAAATGACGTTCCCCCCAAAATCGCTCTCAAAAATCTAATCCCCTCTCACAAGCTCGCAATACGTCCTTCTCCACTTATACGCTCATTTATTTCGCCTCTTTTAGAGCCGCAAAGGCTTCAAGCCTCTTTTTCGGGACGCGTCATTAAAGTTCTCATTTGACGCGACTACACAACGTTGCCTTTTCAGCTCGACATTTTTCGTCCCTTTTTTTCCTACGTGTGCTTCGTCTATTGTTCCGCTTTTTTTTCGAGTACGTTTGATTTTTCATTGTGGCCGAGAAATGGCCAGCCCGACACTTAGCAAACTCGGTGCGTTTGTCAACACGAATATGAATGCCCTAGTGTTCGAAACGGGGAAAAAACGTGAAAGGCAATCAGCGGTACTTGAATTAAAATTTTCCGCCCCCTTTGCTCCACGAGTATGAGGGATAACAATGCGTAAGAATACAAAACTCTACAAAATGTTGCATTACTCCCCTGAATAAAGTGCTTGTTACAATAAAGGCTTGAGTACACGACCCAGATTTTTTCAATTGATTGGGAGCACTCGAAATAAAAAACGTATATGTTGAGCTTTTCGGAGATACTGAGTAACGAGGTTTTGAATAGTCATAACGAATCGTTTTTCGTGACCCGATTTTATCCGATTTTCAAACCTCGTTTTTTCACCATTTCCATAAATTCACTGCGGTAACATCGTAATCGCTGATAAAATCCATTTTTGATGTGACGTGGAAGTTTTTCGTTGACTGGTTCTTTTTTATTTATAATGCTTTATGTAAATTCGGAGTTTTTCCGCCGAGAGCTGAAAGCAGCCGGGTGTGACCGCTACAGCCCAGCTGCAGCCATGGTTTGCAAATGCAAACGTTTTACCTTCCACGTTTCCATCGCCACATGTGACGCGTAAAGAAATACTTTTCGTTCCTTTTTTCCCGTGGAGCTTGATCCAATATAAACTTTGATTCCTGAACTCGTTGGACGATGTTTTGTTTTTAAAGCTAGTTCGAAACTTTTCATTCGAGATTAACTGGGAACTTATTGTTGATAAATGATGAGTTAAGTTTTCTTTGACGTTTATTAATAAAGTGGCTTTGACTTCGGGACGAAAGTTTTGGAAGTTACTTCGGAATATTCGAAAATGAGAGTAAAATTTTATCGTTTTAATATCATGCGACTCATGCTAGGGAGGGGAATTATCGAGGAAATTTTTATCGATCACTGTCGATAATTTTGAAAAACTTATTGAAAATATTTATGGGTAGATTACACTTGAACATTTTTCGAGAGTGAAACTTTCATTTAACTGGCATACAGTTTTGTGCATTTTCTGATTCAGATTAGGAAAATTGTTCGATAATCTTAAAATGGTCGAAATTCTTGGGATCAGAAATTCTACAATTTTTTGAGTCTCAAAATTCGTTTCGAATATGCTTTAGAATCAATGAAAATTTGGAAAAGCTCTCAGAAAGTGAAATTTTTGAAATTAGATTTACTTGTTTCCTTTTTTTTGTGGAATTTTTAAAAATCGAAAAATTTGGAATTTGTGAGTTCAAACTGTGTAATTTTTGAAAATGTAATATGTATAATTCAAATATTATTTTGGGTATCCGTCATTTTTTGGAATTCTAAATGAATTCATAATTTGATATTGTTGGCGCCTTCGAATTTCCAAATTTCATGTTTAGAATCCTTTTGAGTGCGAAATTCTCAACAATCCCAGAAATTATGTAAAACACGAAGAATTGAATTTTCATATACTTCCCCCTCTTCAAATTTTAATTCATGTATTCCAAAAATTTTCAATTCTGTGATTTTATTATTTTTGAGCTCTAATGCATGAATTTTCAAATTAAATTTACAAAAGTTTACGATTTTTGTAAATCGAAATTCAAAAACTCTGCGATGTATTAGTAATGTTTGATATTTTGATTTTGTTTAGGAATTTTTAATGTTCAATAAATTCTTCAGAATTATCGAAAATTTCTAATACTGAATTTCTATCCCATTTTTCACTATTGGGATTTTCCATTTCCATTTTCGAATGCCAAGTACTTGACTCTTAAAAAAAAATTTCAAATTTTTACTTCATAGCTTTTTGAAATTTCAAATTCCCAATTTTTCGAATTTCTAAATTTTAATCACGAAATCAGTATTACAATCATTTCCGATTTTCGAAATTCGGATACAAAGTGAATAAAGTTGAATTTCTGACACATCCAAATGTCGTCAATTCATAGCGATTTCAAATATACGAGAAATAAAAAATTGGGCGACTCTCATCTCTAATTTCCCAGTTCGTGAAGTCCAAATCTCAAATTAAAAAATTTTTAATTCCATACATAGAATAATTAAAATTCGGTGTTCAAACATCATAATTCCTCATTTTCAAAAAGGGTATTCTTCAACTACAAAATTTGAAAATTCCATAACTGAATCAAATAGGTGAAATCCAATTTCAAAATTTATAACATCCCCATCTCAGATCATCATAAAATTTTCAATTCCTTCCAAATCTTCATCAAGGCCAAAAACCATGTATAACAATCATAATTGCAAGAAATAAATCAATAGCTCATCAGTATTTCATCTATCAACATCTTCCGATATCTTCAACTGTCATCAACTATCGACAGTTTTTCCATCACCAACAGAACCGATGCGGAATAAGAAACGCGTGAAGCAAAAGAAGGTCGTGGCATTGGATACGCTATTCAATGAGACACACTGTACTGGTATGAGATCAGATTATTTTCGCGCGTCCCCTCGTGTACGTATGAAGGGAATTACGAGGGCTGAGTGTGTATCGGTGTGCAGTCCGTGTGTACATAGAACACGGGCAACGTCAACCCCATCCCTAGAGCAGCAAGCATCCGCAACCGACTTGATTTATATTCATGACTAACTTGTGGCTGCAGTGGAAGCGGTGAGCGGTAGGTACCACTGTTGCACTCTGCACCACGCGAGGAAATCTTTAAATTCGCTGCTAAATCTGCATGTGCAAGTACCATAGCAGCCAGCTAGCATTTCGAGTACTGTAGGGAGACAATGCGCTAACACGACGGCAATGCTTGCACAATAGCGTAACTGGAACGCGGTTCAAGGCTACGCGTAGGGACTTCGCCTTTTCTTGACACGGGGAGAAGGAAGTCGTTCCAGTTTTCAAAAGTTTATCTATGCGACGGGGTTGTGTGAATGATTGATCGCGTTTTTCATGGATTTTGCAGTGGATACGTCAATGTCAGTGATGTACCTTCGAGGGGGGTGGGAGAGGGAAGGGGGGAGGTGAAATGTCCCTCATTATTGAAGTTGTATGTTTACGTGAAACGTATTTTGAGTCAGGTTTTGGATGGTTGCGTTTTTTGACGCGATTTTTGAAATTTTTGAGGACATTTAGGGACCCCAGAAAATTTTTGGATGTCATTTTGGAAGCTTGTATTTATGGACTTTAGGAGATTATTTGAAATATTAGTCTGTGGAAATCATTGCAGAAAAAGTTTTTATGGTTGAAGAAAATTTATAAATATTTTTGCGTATTTTCAGAAATATTCGTGGAATTCGGGAACCTTTTCGAATTTCTATTTCAAATCTCTTAAAGCTTGTCGAAATTTCAACGATTTCGTATTTCTAGAAAATTGAACATGATACATGAATCGAGGAGAAATTTGTGAAAAATTTGAGAATATTTTAACTTCTTCCGGATTTTCGGCCGTTTTCATAAGACTCAGAAAAGTTGATTTATTCGGAATTAACTTTCTTAGCATATGACAAATTTTTGAAAATTAGCCCAAGTCCGAAGAAATTTTTTACAAATTTCCAAAAATCGAACTGAACATGTCATAAACACAAATTTCTGAAATTCTGGTACACTCTACGAAATTTATCGTGAATAAATAATATTCTGAAAAAATTTCGGATCATCAATATAACATATAAAATATTAATTTCATTTTCAATCGGAAAATTCTTCTTCCATTATTGTTTTCCAGGACGCAAAAAATAATAATTTCAAAACCAGTTCCAAATATTTTCTCCACCTAAAACACCTGAATTGTAAATCCATTAAATTGTCTGATCATTTTCGAAAAAAATCTGTAAAAATCATCAATCCTCTTTCGTTGTCACAAAAAGTGAAAATTCTTTGTTCCCATGCATAATAAGCCGTCGCTAACGTCTGGGAATGTCCTATGTTCGAACTTGTAGTTTCGTGTACTGTGACCGTATAGCAATTATTAGGCATGTCTTGGTATCGCAACGTCGTACAACTGCTCCGGCGAAGTTGCCACGCCAGCGCACACCCGAAACATGTACTTACGAGGATTCACATTTCCCTTGCTTTCGCATCTAGTTATTTATGTGTTTCATTTTGTCTACCCACGGGTTGGTCACTTCGGAATAAAGCGCGTAAAGTTGCTAATGACTTCCCTAATTTCGCAACGATACATCAGGGAGACGTTTTTCCCCTAATTGCGGAAATTATAGGATTTAGACTCGTCTCTCCCACTAGAGTATTTTGATATTGTCTCTCTAAAAAGGATACTTGTACTAATATAATGATTCCACCATCGAAAAAAATTGATAAATTACAGTGGACTCAATTGTTAAAATTTGTTGCTCTTTTAGCTTGCGAAATTCCTGGAATTTTCCAGAGCTTTCAAAACATGAAAAAATCACTCAAAAATGATTTTTAAATGATTTTCATGTGATTTTCCATGGAGGATTGTGGAAATGAAATTCGACGGTGACTACTGTGGTCAAAACTTTTTTAAGTTTGATCCTCTCAATGCATTCCATTAACATGCATGGGCCACTTCTCCCACCGAATTCCTGCACTGCCAGTTTTCGCCCCGAAATTTCATTCCCGAAACTTTGCGAAACCCATTATGAAACTGAAAATGTTCCTCGTCCATTTTGCACAGTCAC
Source organism: Platygaster equestris (assembly GCA_030522785.1). Classification (NCBI taxonomy): domain Eukaryota; kingdom Metazoa; phylum Arthropoda; class Insecta; order Hymenoptera; family Platygastridae; genus Platygaster; species Platygaster equestris. Next base: position 43,001 of record JAPYZK010000154.1, read on the forward strand.
CTGACTAATCTCACATTTTAACGAACATTTTAGAATATTCAAATTTCCGTATTCGGATGAAATACGAAAAACAGACGAAAGCAAGTAATGAATTCACGAGTTTATGAAACGTGTATAAATGGTTGGCTCAACTCGTCGGCCCCTGAACGTTGATGCGTACAAAATAAACCTCCACCGGCAATCTCATTTCTTGCTCCGATCCCGTTTATTTCCTTCTCTGTTGCTCACGGAAAATGGATTCACTCCCAAGACATTCGAAGAATTGGATTCGAACATTTAATAAACCCAACTTTCGTCGATTGTATCAAATTACGACTTTGGGAAAGAAAATGTTTTTCGTGTTCTGACGTCAATTTTTGGTTTTTGAGAAATTGAATAAAAAATTTGAAAAAAAAAAAATAACGTCCCACCATTATTTAAAATGCACATAGACACTCAAAATTCTGGAAATAGGAAATTTGATTCCAAAAACTCACTAAAATTCGACTTCCACTCCCAAACCACGATAGGAAAGTTCCGTTTCATAAATCAAACATCACTCCACGTAGCTTTTCGATTGCAAGATACGAAAGCCCCGTATCGATTTCCACAGTCCCAATTTGCATGAGAAAATAAGCATTTCTCTCTACACCTCATTGCATGTTTTACACGTAATAGAAGCGAAACGATCAAATTACAGTTCCTGGACGGAGCCGCTATAAATCTTTATTCACTTTGACTCCCCTTCTTTCCACCCGGAGCGGCATCACCGGTTTTTGCGCCGCGTTTTTCCCGAAGAAAAATATCGGTCAAAAGAATGATTAAAATACATGGCGCGAGAGAGCCCAGCGCCATGATTTTCCCGACCGAGCCGCATTTGCATAATTTATCATCGTTTGAATTTTCAATTCGGGCGTTTAACTGGTATCTCAATTACGATTTATGCACTTATTTCCATAATAATTGGATTTGTTTCGGTTGTTTGTTGTACGTATCGATTTTCGTTTGTTCCGGCGTCGATGTTGTTTTTTCGTCTTGGCGAATATCCCCAATAAATCGCGCAATGCGAATGTGGATAAATGTGCGACATCGAATATTGCATCAAGGAGGGATACTCACTTCGACGACTTCATTTCCGTGGTTCTGGAGGACGGTGTGATTCTCGAGCATTCTCGCGTTATGTGTCATAAACGTGGGTACTGGTTCAAATGGTTGTGAGTTTAGTTAGGTACGGTGGTATTTTCTATGTATGTGATGGTTAATTTCCACTGACTCTTGGGGATTCGTGATTTATGAGAGAATGAGGCAATTTGGGATTATAAAATTTTAGTAGGGAGATAAGGGGGAATCACTTTCTTGAATCAGTTGAAAAGTTGAATCGATTATCAATTTTTTTAACAGCATTCAGGACTTTAAGGACAATTACTATCATTGTAAAAAATTCGTACAATTCTTAAAATAAATCGAAACGAGTCCGTTACGAGTGTATATGAAAATTTCTGCATGTTTGGAAAAATTATCAATAATTCCTCAAATTTTCGAAAATTATCGAGAATTTTAGACAATTGACTACTTTTTTTAATACTTTTACTTGACAATTCGGAATTTCCCTGATTTTGGAGATTTGATGCGATATTTGAAAAAAAAAAACAATATTTCAAAAATTGTCTATAGTATACATATATTTTATTGCACTGAAAATAAAATCAAGTAAAATCAACATTTGACTTCCTACGTAAATAATCTACAATGAAAAACCTCACTGCTTTATGAACTGCAGATAAAAATTGGCTACAATCCATTGTTTTAAAATACCAAGCGTCTATTCCATGTATGAGATAATTATAGCGTTTTCAGCGCCCACGCCGTAATTGAGAGTGAACATTTCAATTAATTACGAAGAATGTGTTTAAAAGATGAGAGATGCGAATCATTGAAATGCGTTGCGCGCAATCGTGACAATCAATTATGCAACGACGTTTCGGAAGCGTTCCAATCTATTGCACGCGAATTTTAAATTCTTCTCGTTTCCGCGATGTTGCAGTTGGAAAATGCCCGTGAATAATCAAGAGCGCTCAACGAATTGAAACTTACACTAGCGAATCGAAAAATGAAACTTTCACGGGTCGTTCGATGTAAATGTACTCAGCGCGGATTGTGGATTGCTCTACAAGATAAAAGTGAGCGAATGGGAGGGAAATAAATGAATTGCGTTGTAATCGGATGAGAATTGCAGGAAACTTTCAGCGAATTTGCACCGAGAAGAAACGTTTCGTGAATATTCCTTATAGTATCAACTAGAGTATTTAGTAATTGGAATTGAAAGATAAAATTTTCGAATGCAAAAATTCAGAAGTAGAAATATGAGCCACGGAACGAAAGCCAAAAACCCAATTTCTTTTCTGAGATTTCAGACACGTTTGATAACGAGATAATAAAGTTTGAAGAATGGAATACTGCCATTTACCTAATTTCATACTTCTCGTTTGATGTGGAATAACGAGGCTTTTCCAACTTACCCAGAGTGCAATACTCGTAAAATCGCGTGCTTGGCAACGGCCCTACCATGGACATGATTTCTTTTCCAGTCAAAGCTATAATTTCTTCAAGACAATGTTTCGTGAAGAACTAGTTCGCTGTAATTTCCAGACAAGAAAAACAACTCAATTACGTATCGACGGAGAAATCTAATTACACAATTTGGACAGATCCATCCTCGAAGAATAAATCCTTCGAATCAAAAAGATTCGTTCTCTGAGAAATAAGTTGAGATAGAGAATAAATTGGCGTTTAATGATTTAATTAATAATGATCATGATTTTATTGCTGATAAAATGATTGTCCATTTAACAATTGTTACTTTTTACTCAAAATTAGTAAAAAAAACTGACATTTTTTCATAAGTTATGTAAAAATATTTGTTTAGACGTAATGTACAGATTCACAGAAAACGTGTAAAGTGCTTTTTAATAGTATCATCTCGATGTCCACGAGATGTGGGGTAAGTTTCGGAAAATGTGTTATAAACTTTGGAAAATTTATAACGAGTTTGGATAGCCAAGGTTCCAAGTGAAACTGCTCGTAAGACTGATGCATTAAAAAGTTTTTACCAGCCCTATTTGGAGCGCATCCATCTTTTCCGAAAAACACTAATGGAACTTGTTCGAGGAAGTCACGTTGATTTTAAATCGTCTGTAAATTCCGCAAATCTTACGTAAACCACGTTACGGATTGCATTAGGATTTTCCCGAAATATGCGTCGGATCACAATGGCTGTGGTGTAATATATGGGCCTGCCTAGAAACATATTAAATGTCATGATCAGGTAGACTGATTGTGCTTCTGGCCGCACATCAATATTCTATTGAATATTGATTAGGCTTCCAATAGAATAGGAACAGAAATTGAATATGAATTTCAACAATTACGCCTCTATGTACGAACTTGCAAAATGCTTTGAACGTGTTCGAAACCGTAGTAAATTGTTATTTCGAGAGACATTCCTGTCCGCATGTCATTCCATCAAATTACACACAGGGTTGAGGCAATTTTTTGATTGTGAAATTTCACGACACTTTCAGGTTTTCCATCAATATGATTTTTCCGGGTCAATCCACAAACAAAAATTTTTTAATGGTACATTTTTTCAAATAAATATAACTTTTCAAAACTCGAAAGTAATTCGAACATTTTTCCAGGGTTAAAATACACACAAAAGTGAATTTCGTCAAGGCAACTCAGAAAACAAGTAACTCACTATAAATAATTATCTCGCGAACTTCATTTTACGAACAATAAACAAAGAGCGTTTTCATGAAAGTTTCCAGGAACAGGAACAATCTGAACAATAAATTATAGCTTGGAACGAAGGCTCAAGTTTCATTTTGTGATGGAATCAGCAAACCTTTTCCATCGTGAAATGTTTGAATATGCTCGACACCAGGTGAAAACTCGAGAGAAACTTTCTTTTAGTGGAAAGTTCAACCACGGGAATCAAGTGTCATGGCGTTTCGAAACTTCGCTGATCCGAGAATACCGCAGCTATTTCATTTTGTCATCGAATTTCCTCGGTTTGTACAGTCAATGACGTGAGAGAGGAAAAAACGATTTGCGAAGTGGAAAGTGTGTTTACTTCACAGCGTAGTAAATATTTATCATAAATCGATACTCGTTTTTCCAAAGACTGAGGCCATTATTCGGGTTTGATAACTTAACACTGCAGTGTGAACTGGATTCGAGAAAATTGAGAGAAGTTTCGTCTTGTTGAAATTCTATCAGTTTTCAAATTTCTCCGTATCTACTGTAAATTTGAAAAATTCGATGTTACTTTCATTTATTAGATTCTGAATAATGGCAGTTTTATCCAGTGTTTACCGATTTCGTCACTAGTGGAGGAATAATTAGTTCTTACTTTTTTTTCTCTACGAATGAGAAAAACTGTTCTATCTAAAAATAGTGGGAAAAACTAGTATTTTTTCTGGAGTTATAAAAAACAATTTCCGTAAAGTACTCTGAAAAGCTGTGTAGGAATAAATCACTTAGGACAGGCAATATATTTTCCTTTCCCAATGTTCGAGCGTCGATATTAATCGCATTTAATTAGCAGCCGAAAGCATTGGTAGAATTACGGGATTAATTAGATCGATCCTGAATGTGGAGAGTACATTGTTACATTTTAAAGCGCAGTCGACCATTGAGTTATATTTTCCAGTGTAACGGATCGTGTATCAATGGTATCTTTTAATTAACTTCAATCGTTAATTACCGAGATGGCTCAGAGCTTGATGCTATTAAAAAATTTAAGAGGGATGGGAAAATTTTTGTCAATTTCAGTGAGTTTTAAATTGTCTGAATAAAAATGTCCATTACTTATAAAACAAAAGAAAATGTAATTAAATGAGCCGTGCTTCAAATGCACGTGTATTTAATAGTTGATGGATTAATGTGTAGAATAAGAGAAAAATTGAGGGCAGTGAACTACGTTCTCCAAAAAATATCCATCATCAACCTCACAAACAACAATGTTTCTCGTCCTCAATATAAAGACAAACAATAAATCCAACGCACGTCAGTTAGCACATGTCATTTTCCATGGCATTGTCCAGGAAAATAAAAATTGAACAATCATTCACAATATAATGCGAATAATTAACGTCCAGTTATTTCAGACAAAGCATTATTTCAGATGAGAAATGTCTGTCTGAAACTAACAAAAGATGCTTATCACTATTGTATTGGATTATATCGAAACAATTCAAAAATCAATCATGCGTAACTGAATCGATAGTCCCCTCCGGATCCGCACTTCCAGTAATGCTGTCGAAAATTACGCCATCAGAAATCGCTGTGAATCCCATAATGTTCCCGTAATTCCACACTGATCATTCGCAGACTCCTAAGAAATTATATCACATTGCAAAGAGATTTTATCGGAAAAAGTCGCGCTGTAAAAAATTTTCCAACTCTTGAAACATTCAAGATAAAGTGCTTTCAGTAGTAATAACAAGGTTTAGTCAGACAGTTTAAGCATCGTCTTAATGAAAATATTTTTTCAAATGTTCGAAATTGAAAAACTAATCAGAATCAATTGAGTTGAGAAAAAAAGGGGAAATACTCACATTTTTTGGAAAAATGAAGCCTTTTTGACCTTATATATTTCTATACGTATTTATTTTTTTTTATCGTTATTTTCATCAATTCCCGATCAAACACGAATCGAACACGAATGTAAACACTGAGTATCGCGAATCAATTTGAGCGTAAGTGACCCCTCGTGTACGTTAACGAACGTGTAATTATTTGGCAAATATTATCACTGTTACACCTTTCATGTCAATATTCCGCCTCCGTCATCCGCTTGCTCATTACGCACGCTCGACGGAAACTGGAGAAGCCAAGAAGCTGATCAACTAGTACCACTGAGAATTCTCTGCATAGTTTATTACAGTGGAAGCTGCTCGAGAAGCAGGAGACTTTTTGATCTAACGACACAGATGGGAGCAATACCTAAATATCCTGTTAAATTATTCTCTGAAATTAAAATCGGATCAAAACTTATTTTCTCTTTGAAAAACTTTTGGAGTTACCTTCTTATAACGACAGTTCGATAAGGGAATAATTTTCGCTTGAATAATCATTCCTCCCCCGAGAGGGAAATACTTCTAATGAGGAGAACTTAATGTCTGTATGTTTAATTAACTGTTTATTCTGTAATGGAATGGAATATTAATTTTTCCATTATGTTAATATTGTAAAACAATTACGGTTCAACTTTACGATTCGTGATTTTGGAGCAAAAACGAGTGTTTTCAAAAAAGCACGTAGAATCTTGTATTTCTACTTTGTTCTCGTTGTTCGCAGCGCTGTATTGTAACGTTTGCATAATGTTCACGAAATGAAACTATATTCGTGCTGCCTGCCAAAGTGCCCATAGAATTAGAAAAAATTGGGATGGTTCGTTCGTTGGGATTCGTTTATATTGGATGTCTTCCAGTAACGTCAAATGTGATAATTTTTTGTGGTTTGAGATTTGAATTAAGAAAAGGTCTGGCGATTCGAAAGGTCGAAATTTCTTCGAAACTTTGAGATTTTGAAACTTTTCACATTTCCGCAACTCCGAAACACCAAAATTTGAAAAATGTTGAAACTCCTGAGCTTTAAAACTTCAAAGTTCTTAAAAACTTCAGAACTGCCGGAATTTCCAAAACTTAACAATTTTCGAACTGCAAAATTATACGAAACGTCAAAATTCTTTGAAAATCCCAGAAATTCAAACATTTCCAAAGCTTCAAGAGTTATGAAATTTGAAACATTTCGAGTCTCAAAATCTTTGGAAACTTCAAAATGGAATTCATCAAAATTCGTCAAAACTTCAGAACTCCAAAATCTCGATAGTTTCGGAAGGTTTAACCAAAAATTCTAAAAGTTACATAAGTCAAAGTTCGGAGATTCACTTCTGTAGATTCAAAAATGTGTTCACTCGGAATTTTTATATTTTTTGACACGGACAATATTTAAGAGCCCCAAAGTCTCTTCCAAAACACCTAATATTCGACAAGACGAAACATGTAACATTTTCCCGTCACGGTTAGTCACAAAGCTCACGTCTACACAGCTTCCTCTGCTTGGGAAACACCTCATCAAGATTCTCAACGAACGCCCATCCCAGAATTGTTCCTCGAGCGCCGCTCGAATTACGTCTCATCAGCGCCAAGTAACTTGCGATATTCAAATTATATCCTGCCTTCCTCTTAATGAGAATGTATGCAAATAACGCCTGCGCTGGCTTTGGCGTGCTCGCGACATAACGCTTACGACAAAAAAAACGAAGACGTTACGAGCGGAAAAACGAAGAAAACGGGAAAAATATCAGAAACGGGCTATCGGGTTTCCCTTTGAGCTGGAAATTGGATCTTCCCGCTTTTAGCGTTATTTACGTTCGTAACTTTCGATGCCTGGAAATCGAACACTCGACAAATGTAGAACAAAAGATTCAACGTTTCTCAACGACTACGATTCGATGAGACGGGGAAAATAATGGCTTTGGGAAGTCGAGCACGTACTAACGATGAATAAATTTGATTTGATGATGCATTTATGGGATTAGGGAAACGTGGTGTAACCGAGCGCGTTATGATTCGATGCATATTTGATTGAACTTGGATGGCAGTTGGATTGCCAGAGACGGAATTTATGGATAATTGGTTTATTCCATATGTTAGGTAATCCATGGGGAATTTTTTTCCCACGTGTTAGGTAATCCATGAGGAACTTTATTTTACGTGAATTGGTTACCCTGCTGAAAAAAACCAATTAGATTTGGGAAGGAAAACCAACTGGACATGCCAGTTGGATTTCCAAATGAGAATGCAGACAGATTTTTAATTAGAAATCTAATGGGATATCTAATTGAAAATCTAACTGGATTTTTCTTTGAAAAATCGTAATATATCCTTATTTTGATTTTCCGAGTGAAAATCCAGCTGGATTTCTAATTGGACATGCCAGTAGGATTTTCATTTGAAAATCTATTTGAATTTTTATTCGGAAATCCAACTGACACGTCCAATTGGTTTTCCTTATCAAATCTTCACTTGGATTTCCAATCGGATGGTACAATTGGAAATCTAAGTAGCTTTTTTCAGCAGGGCAGAGTTTGCACGCTTTTTTTGGTAATGGGATTTTAGAGATTTCCGGGTTTTCCGGAACATTTATGTCGTTTCTCGGGTCAACTTATTGATGTTTCAGTTATTTATCACTAACGAGATTCTTGAATCGAGAATGTTCAGAATAAAACATGATTTTTAGAATCTTTAAAATTTCCAAAACTTCGAAGTATGAAAATTTTAAGATTTTTGAAACTTCTAAGTTTCAAAGCCTCGAAACTCTTCGAAAATTCAGAAATTTGGAAATTTCCAGAACTTTTGAGGTCCACAAACTTGACGATGTTCAAAGTTCTAAACTGTCGGAAGTTCTTTAACATTTTTGAAAACATCTTGAAAACTTCGAAAAACTTCAAAATTTGACATTCATGAAAATTCATTGAAACATAGCAATCCCACAACATTGAAATTTTTGAAACTCCTAAGCCCTAAAATTTGAAAAAATTAAAAATTCGGAAACATAATAAGTTACGAACTTCAAATTTCTTTAAAAGATCAAAGTTCTCTATTTCTTTAAAAGATCAAAGTTCTCTATAATGCTCAAAAATTAAAAATCTCTAACCTGTGAAACATCTGACGTTTCCGAAATTTCTGAACCTTCAGAACTTCATCATTCTTCAAAATATAATAAATTTCAAGCCTCAAAAGTTCACAAACTTCAAAAATTCCAAAACATCCAAACTTCAAACCTTAAATACAACTCCAAAACAATGATCAAAAACTGCGAAATTCATACAAGTCGTCAGAACTCCAAATTTTCAAAATTCAAAAATTTTTTAATTTATAGAATTCGAAACTTCCAAATTCTTCAAAACTTTGAAACTTTCGAAATTTTCCCGAATTAGAAAATTTCAAAACTTTACAACTTT